>JAJIZL010018596.1:1259798-1271266 GCA_023969395.1 Amblyomma maculatum
CCCCCACACACACACACACACACACACACACACACACACACACACACACACACACACACACACACACACACACACACACACACACACACACACTGTGCGTGTTCGTGCACGGATCCATGACCGCCCGCAGCTCTTCCTTTTTTATTTTTATTGTTAATACAAATGTACATAAAACTATGTGCGCAGATTAATTAGTTATTTGTTTCTAGTTGCACGTTAAAGAAACCCAGGTGTTGGAAATTTCCGGAGCTATCCACTACGGTGTCTCATTCTATGAGCTGCTTCGGGATGTTAAACCCCATAAACTAAACCAACCAACCATAGTTGTGTGTTCGCAGCTGGAAACCTTTAGCAAATAAATGTCAACCAGATATGCCATCAATGTGCGATGTCATTTTAATTTTTGACGGCAGTTAATGAGCGACGTCCTTGCAAAGTGGTGGCACGAGGCGTATGCCGATGAACCAGCATAAAGAGATACCATTACACAATGAAAAGTACAATATTCACAACCGCTTGGTGATAGCGATGATGGTTTGTTTGGTTTGTGGGGTTTAACGTCCCAAAGCGACTCAGGCTATGAGAGACGCCGTAGTGGAGGCCTCCGGAAATTCCGACCACCTGGGGTTCTTTAACGTGCACTGACATCGCACAGGGTGATAGCGATGATATAGTAGGCCATGTTTGTTTGTTTGTTTGTTTTCAGGGTGAAAATGGGTGCGACCAGCACGTTACTGTTCCTTCACTTAATGGCGGCGGCAAAAGAATTAAGTTCACGCAAAACAACATGCTTCAACTAAGCTTGATTGGAGTTCTTGGCGCAGCGAAGGCGATTCTAAATTGTATGTTAATCTGCTTATGGTGTCTCGGTGGGCATGCTGTTTCACTTTGTGTTGCTTATACAAAGCGATTCATCGTGTCAGAGCGTAATAAACTGTGCACCTCACCCTCTGTGTCTTTACCACGTCTGGCGCAGCGGCGCCAGCGGACGGCATTCTCATATACGTACACGTTCCTGCGATCTACGCAGACATGCTATTTCACACTTCGTCATTTTATAATGTAGTAACACATTTAAAACCACTGCACCACGCGTACAACACGAGTTGATCCAGATAGCCGGCGACTTACAAGAGCAGGCGCCCAGAAGTGTTCGCCGGTTGACCCACACACTTCATCTTTTCCCATCGATTGCAGACTAAAGTAATAAAATTAGTGACCACATAATCACTGGTGGTAGTGTTCTCAATAAACATACCAAAATCATTCAGTTTTGCTGTCTTCAAAACATGTTAGAAGTCTGCGAATGCGGTCACTCGCCGTTCAGACGGTTGCTGGGTCCGGTGGTCTGGAAGGAAGATGGCGCCCGTGGGCACCTTTGCGGTACTCTGAAAATATTTCAGGGACTCTGAGCATAAGGTATCGTTTGCGCCACCTATCGGCCCGAGGTGGAGTAATAGCAAAAAAGTTATGCATCACGACTGCATTTTTTTGCAGTAGAGCTACTAACTAAAGTCACTATTTGTGTTTTCACTATAGCAGTGGCGCTTTAAATGTTAAAGTGAGGATGACAAGTTGCACTGCGTACGACAAGTCAAGCCCAAGTTAACAAGCAAGCGTATTTTATTTGCGCGCTTTGTCGAAGTCGCATTGATTACTGCTATTCGTTGCAGTTTCAGAAGCTGTCTTCGAGCTTTCAACGTGAGCGGACGTGATTTTTCACAGCTGTACGATGCCAAGGAGCATACTGCAGGACCCTGCACTTCTGTATCGACTTAAATGGTCTGAGATACAAGATATATTGTGCCTCGAAATCTTCGGTGCGACTCGGCGCGAGCTGAACGTTGACGCAATAAACAGTGGAGTCTTCAGGACTTAAGAGGCACAAATTAAAGGATTATTCCTTGAGAGAGCAGGAACCTGGCACCCGATGATCCGCAAGGGGACCGCAGACTGGCGTTCTTAATGCGGTCGTGCCTAACTCTTAAAGGGCCACGGACCACCCCAAGTATGAAAATGTGTTCTTATCTGGTCGCTGTGATGCGTCGCCTTCTGAACAAGCGGCCGCAAACACTTTCTTGGAAAGCTCATTATTAGCGAAGTTGCCGCCGTCAACATCGATGTACAGAGCCATGCTTGCCTCCTTCTCTTCTGTCTCCAAGTAATTTCACTATCTTCCTAGGTTGACCAGTCTCCGAAAGCTAAATTCGCCCTCCAGCTACAATTTTAGTAAGAGGCGTGCGGTCATTACCCCGCCTGTAGTTTCTTTTTGTGTTGCTGTTTGCTACACCAGCATTTTCGGGTTGCAGGTACAGCCCCTCCTCCACCCATTGGGGACCTTTCTTTAGAAAGTCAAGACGGAAGCACCCTCCTCCCCTTTATCGGGCTCCCCCAGCTCGGGGCGAGCGAAGCGCCCACGAGGAGCTCTCTCTGACAATCCTTAGAAAAGCAGACCGGTGCACAAAGCGTGTTAGTGTGTAATTGCATACATATCTGCGTGTGTCGTTTCTGTGTCCGTGGTTACCCTAGTGTACGAGCGGCCCAGCGCACACAACACTCTGAAGCGTACATGGACTAGGGAACACACAAAAAGTCTACTTTTGTGTTGTTCTATGCTCTGGCGTAAACGAAAGACACGACGGAAAAGAGCGCATCGAGCGGCTGACACGATAATTGGTGCACCAAGGAGGTAATCAAAAAACCTTCAGGAATGCAAGTCGTCTATACAGGCCAATAGGGACGAAAACCTGGGCCTGGAAGCGCCCCAAGAGCAAGCAATCAGCGTCTTCTTCAGCGGGAATTTCATAACGCGGGAGGCGGGCGGCTGATGGGCCTCATTTCGCAACGTGTGGCTAAAGTGCACTTTTTAAAACATACGCAGCCTTGAATGTTATTTGTGGTGTGGTAGTCTTAGAAAAGGGGAAAGACTGCTTTCTAACGTGTACAGCGTTGAACAACTCATAGAAGACAGCAATGTTTCTGTAGAAGCGAAATGTGTGCCACATGTGAGCGGCATGGTCACCTACAACGTACATTTTGAGGTATATACAATTTTTCAGCATTTTTGACGTTATAAACAGACTCGCCTCCTAGTGGGAAATTGTTCGGGTTCCTTTGCGTGATGCTGCCTCAGTTTGTGCATGTTCGGCATGGGGAATAATCGCTCAACTCCTCGTTTCTTGCGCGTGTGCTTTCGGATTTATTACATGCCTTAACATTTGGCTCGTAAACATATAAACACGGTTCAGCTCTCTAGATCGCGCGTTCATGCTTGAACGCGCTGCAACATCGCCGATACTGTCCCCCAGAGTGGATTCCTAATACATATTACGCACGAGCACACCGCGCAGGGGTAAAGACTCCGCTGTTTGTTTGTTTTTTTCTGTCCTCACGTCTACATTTGCGGGCTTGTTTAGACGCCCATATTGTAAAATATTTTTTTTATATCTTAAATATAAACTCACGGTACTTAATAGTAAATTGTAAATATGCGAATCCTCGCAGCTGCATACGTTGCAATAGTTTGCGCAAGAACGCTTGTCTTGTCAGTGAACTTCTCAGGTCAAGCAAGCAATCCAGTGATGTTACGACCTCTAACCACAGGCGAAAATAGTTCTCAAGTGTCCTAGGGAGTGGGAAAGGAAACGAAAAACACGACGAAGGAGAAACGATGCTATGAAGAGCCGGAAGCATGCCACTTGTCAATCTGTGTTACGCGTTTGTGTTGGTAATTCAGAATGGTTCAAAACACAGTAGCTATCCTGCTAATTGCATGCGGCACTGTCAAATTCATCTAACATTGTCGGCAAAGTGCACTGTCTAAGTTCTAACGCATCAAAATCAAGGAGCGAGTCAGTTTTAGGTAAGGCATGCCAGCTTTTGTTTAATAAAGGCAGTCTTCTAATCAGTCTGAGGCACGACTGCGATTACTAGTACCGTTCAGCGATACAAATAAAAGTGGCATTACTGCAAAGGAGGCACTTAATTCTGCTAACCCCAGCTATTCAGGCTTCGTGCCTCTGCTTCTCGTACCACTTGCTCGGGAAGTGGTAAAACCTCACCGGCTGATCCCAGTTTTATTGTACTGCGCAGACTGTTGTGAGAGTGCACAGCCCATCAGTACTGACTTCCTGCTCTTCGCGAAGACGAGGGGACAGATGTCATTCCGGAAGGATGAATAACAATATGAACGACGTTTCGGCACTGCTCAGCGTATTGTGGCGCAAACATTAGCAAAGCTAATGTTTGACGGCCATTCTTTATTCTCTTTTAGCGGCATCAGCATGCAGGCTCCACGATCGGGATCGTACCCGTGACCTGAGGATTCGCAGGCGAATGCCTTTGCCAATGCTAACAGCGACTGAATTTTCAAACTTCCTCCAAAGCTTACAAAATACCTTGGCCCGGCCTTAAGCAGAAAATGACATCTTCATATTCTTTAATGTCCTCTTATGATCGAGATTCAAATACGAACCGTCATCCGGGTTTTCAGAATAAAAATATTTCAGTGCATGAGAAATAACAATGCGTGCAACAAACCCGACTAACTATTGAATTCAATATTTTGGAAAAGAAAGCAAGATGAAAATCATAGCTTTCGATGCTTCACTAAAAGAAACGCATACTGCTGCAAATAATAAAGCCGGTCATTACACTGGTACAACCAGCTTTACTAAGCTTAAAGGCTTGTACAGCGCGCATACAACTGGCTCCTAAATTAGTGAACACACTGATTAATGCGCGCTATTTTTCAATGCACATATATGCTCTCATTGCGCTGTACGATTCGCTGACAGTGTGCAATTTTTAGCTCGACATGAGTAACGTTTTTATCTGTGTTACCATCTATTGCAGGCGTATTTTTGCAAATTAATTTAGCTTTTGCACTACAGCGTCAGAACGAGAATGCAGTTACAAGCCTTCTAAAGCGGAAAACCGCTTTCTCGAGCGTCTTTAGACGGAGGCGCGGAAGATATTATCTCTCTCTCCGGGCCCGCCTCTTCAAGTACTTCCTCTCTGTTTCTCGTTCCCCGCATTGCGGAAGGCACGACGCACAATAACGAGGATTTGAGGGCGTGGACACTGAAACACGTTAGTATCTGAGACGTTGCCCCCACCGCGGTAAAAAGCGGTAGAAGTGACCGAGAAGAACGGTAAATGAAGAACAGCAGCACCTCTACTACTACGCAGAGACATAAGTTTGCCGGGGCACCGACACGAACGACATAATGAAAAGCACTGGGGGGTGAAAACGATACTCCTAAATACGAAACCTGAGCGCAGCTTTTCCGGTATTTTAGCGTTGCGATGTGATAAACACGCTTTATTAGCTATTGTTGTCGGGCCAGTTGGTGATCGCCTGCAAAAGTCTTGGGAAAATAGGACACACAATTGAAGTACACATCAGACAACTGTTGGCTAATCTAGTCCAAGGGCTGAACCCAGAAATATATAGAGAATACAGCGCAATCGGAAAGCATATATGCACGCACACCCACATCGTGCCCTAAAGGGCAGGACCATAAAATGCTATCTCATTCTTGTGCACGCATAGTTAGGCATCACTGACACAGTTGTTATCTTTCATTATAGAACAAACACCAAAATTTTCATGTGCAATTCATGTGAATATTTATCTCATGAAGCCGTGGGAGACATTTGCAATTTCTGCCATGCTCACACACGTTTGTACTGTTACGTCTCCCTATGAACGTTCGTGCTGACGTGAATAATGTAAAGACCGTGTTTCTGCAGATCTGCAGTTACAACCTATTCCATATTGTCTCATCTGATCATATCCTTCTACTGACGCTCATTATTTCCTAGTTCTTGCGCGTCATATCGGAGGCGCCAGCATGACAACTTCCGGTGCCGCTGTCATACTTCGCCCACCTCGTCTTGAGAGACAAGGTGGGCGCGTTCTTCTTTGGTGCAAGCTTATTTCACCGCACGAATTATTGAGAACACTGTAGTTCCGCCTTTAAGGATATGACGCGACTGCATTGCATCCCGTCTATGCGGCGCCCCTTTCGAATCCATGTTCGCATATCTTGTACTTTGTACTCACTCAGTCACATAGTCGTCCCACACATAATCTTACACGTACACAGCATACAGTCTTTAGAGCATGCAGTAAAACAAATAAAAATATGGGTGCCCTGAACGCAGCGTCTTGCGACACAACAGGCTTACATTGTATACATTCCTAAGCTTATTATGTGGGAGACCAAGTAACTTGCATATTAAGACCTGCTTTAATCAAGACGACGGATGTACCTGCGTCGCCTAGAGGTTAACGCCTGACTCGGAGCCTTGGGGTCCGCGGTGTTAGCATTCGTCTCACCTTCCCAATCGGCGGCTGCCCACGCTGGTAGTAGCTATACACCACGCTAATGCTTGCAATCCATGTGACCCGACAACTACCATAGGCAAAAAGCATGCTTGTGTTTTTTCGCTCGCGACGCCGGCTATCGACGCTGAGGTTTCCGCTAACGAGAGCATTTACTCTCCTGCATTTACGCATCAGCCAGCGCTAGTTGAGCGTGAATCTCAAGTTTTCCGACCTTTCTCCCCCACCACCGTCGTATTTTTCTCCTTCCCTTTACCCCTTGCGCTTCCATTTCTACTTTTTCCACCGCTGACCTGAATTCGAAGCCGTATTCGTATCCTCCACCTTTGTTCTCACACTTGCTTGGAGTGCACCTATGCGCTCTCGTGTCTCCCCGCAAGCTACTGCATTTACGACAGTCACTCTTCGAGTCCTTCTCATGATTCCACCCTCGGGTTGAGCACTCTTCAGCCCTTGTTATGACACCCTCTTTCCCCTGTAAGAACATTTCGTGTTCTTCCCATGGTGGTACCATTACTGTGGCGCATGCCTTCACTCCTGCCATAAAGACCAAGCCACTAAGCCACCCTTTGCCTCTCAGCCTCTTCTCTCCCTCCTAAGTGCATCGAGAGTATTTCCGTCTCTCCACTCCAGCACCTGTCACGGCTGCCAGGGGGCTGGTTACGTTGCCGATTACACCGACTACGCCAACGACGACGAGATGCAATACAGGAAGGGGTGTCAAAGAGCTGGAGCAATGGAAGGCTCCAAACGTCATTCGTAATTCCCCTGCGAACTAGGATAAATAAATATAGCTTCCTGCGGCGTCACGCCCAAATCTTGGGAGCCATATAATGAGGGCGTTCGGTTTGTCAAAAGAGAGAACACAAACAGGTTTAGATTGTGGTTCATTTCCCAATTTATAGGTTGTGTTATGCTCTAATATTTTGCTGTTAGAATCGTAAAGTTCAGATCTGTAGCTTAGGTTTTTTTTTTAAATACACAAGCCCCTTCGCGAATTTTGTCAGGAATCGCAGAATTTACTGCGTCATCACCTTTTTAACCGTTGAGAATTCTGCCGCTTAAGTTCCAAAACAGGCCTGAACGACCTTTTTCTGTTTTTGTGTTTTTTTTTTTTTTTTTTTTTTTGCTATTTGCCCCAAAGGGCTACAGATGGACAAAATTAATTCATTTTCAAAACAGGCAGATTTTACTTCTGCGAAGTGTGCTTCAGCGGATTATTCGAACTGCAGTTTTGCGAGTGCAAGCAGATTTTTTTTTTTTTTTTTTTACGGAGAGCTGAATTCTATTTATGTTCGCGTTGATTTGTTTGTTTGTTTTTTGTCGCCGCTGCATTAAATAATGCCAGCCCAGACAGCCAGTATTTCAGAACCTCCTGCACAGGAGCTGCCACTTTTTGTTCCTGCTGAATGCGCAGGAGGAAAGGTTCTGGAAATAGCTCAGAAAAGGTCTGCTACGGTTCAGATCCTCCCTCTCACGGCTCTGGAATATGCGTTTCCGTTCTCCATATACTGGACAAATTTTACATTGCCGGGTACGATAAGACGATAGATATTTTATTAACCACAGCATCCTACATGTAGGGCCACGTTTATCTGTGCAAATATTTGAACAGTCTTTCATAAAATACCTCCTATTCCAACGAAAGGAACATGGTCCCATGCCTTGTAACACCGGCATTGATTTCTGAACATGATGCGAGTAAGGTGATGATCCCAACCATTTCAACGCCCTACCGAAACACAAAAAACTACTGCTATTCGGTTCCCGCACTTGCTTTCGTTCACCCTCACTGCCATGAAAACAAAGAGAACTGCGTGGAAAGAAGGTGAAGTAAAACCAGACGAGGATTGCACCTACCGTGGTCGAGCCATAGAGTTAGTCCTTTCGCCCAAAGCTGGGTCAGGAGAGCCCACAGGGCGGCCGTGAGCGCGGCGCCAGGCATAACGTACATCTGGACGAGCTCTCCTTATCCAAACCCACATGCATCGGCTCACAATCGACCAGATAGGATGCGAGGGAACGCGCGGCAGCCGATTAGCAGCGGCCGGCGCGTGACGCTCGGCGGCGCGGGATTGCCTCGGCGAAGGGGCGCACAATGCGACACGCGACTACGGGACGCCCTCGGCGCGCGCACCACTTGAGAACTTCCGCTCCCTCTCGCTCTCTCTCTCTACGCCGTTCTCCTCCTCACGCGTGCGACAGCGCTGGCCACGCGCTGCTTGTCATCGCCAAAGCGACGAGGCCTTCGACTGTGAACATAACGACGTAAGCACTAGCTGCCGCCACTGGAGAAAGGAAATTTATGACAGCTGACTTTCCGTTACTTTTACCTCATTGCCTTACGGCGAAAATGTTTTCTCTTTATTCATTCCCCTTTTCTTCGTTTTCGCCGTTGCGATGGTTCAGTAGTTGCGGTGTTTGGTACCGAGTCCAAGGCCTCGGGATCGAACACTGACCGCGGCGGCCGCATTTGAATGCATGTGAAGTGCAGAAAAACCGCGTGCCGAGCGATGCCAGTGCAAGTAAAAGAACTTATAGGTGGTTGTAATCAGCAGGCAGCTTTAAATAGAGCCAGAACCGACGCGGGACGCTGACCACGCCTTATCATAGAGTTCGCGCCCTTTCAGTGTAGCATTTTCCGCATGCGTACTTGCCCCTCGCTATCCCCCTAAGCGATGGGTGCTCCTCACTCTCGCTATCAATTCCCTCCTCTATGGCCTTGCTGTTAGCAGCGCGTTAAGCCTCACGTGCCATGACGTACCTCATAGTTACTCTAATGATGATGAAAACATTTAATTGGCTGATGAATGAATGAATGAATGATCTGTCGATTGATTCAGTGATGTTTCTTTAATGCTACTAACACTGTTTTTAACTCTTTATGAAGCACGTTTCTTTTGTTTGTTTGTTTTTCGTCGAGTTTATATGCCACTTCCATGCCCAAGTTATAATGTTTCCTCTAACCTCAGGAGTATTCTTCATTTCTGCGACACTTTCCAACAACTGACGCTCTTCCAAGGAGCGAAGGATTGACACGCACAGCAGCACCATGCCTCTTTCACCACATTGCCTACATCACCTTAGTGCGTGCCCTAACATGGCGTAATAATTAGGTCCACCTTCTGTGTGGCTCAGGTTCACTCAATGGGCACTGTTTGAGCGCTGAGTGTGCATGCATGGGGATGTGCCGTAGAGACGCATCGCAACGTTGCTTAGGCCGCATATTAAGAACGAAGGCTCCCTGAGAGAGCTTCTTATACAGAGACGGCTGTAAAGAAAACTTTTAACATCTTTTCGCGGGGCACGAAGCTATAAATGCGCGAACTGCATCCTATAAAAAATATTACAGCTTCAAGTATTTTTTTTTTACTTTCCACAAGCGAACTTTTGGAAATGTTCAAGGAAGAGTACTAACGACAACTAAGGATATTTGTAAAGATAGTTTTTTGCTTTTTTTTTTTTTCAAGCGAGGAGAGGGCGGAGGGGTTGCAAAGCTAACAACGCCTCTGCAAGAATTTTCAAGTGTAGTGCTGATCACTCCCATTTAAATTGAAACAGCGGGCACATGCGTGTCAGGTACAGAGCCACAATGCGCTCAAAGGTGTTAATGCTCTGTTTTCGATAGTTGAGGAAAGTGCACTGAACAAGGATGATATATCGCTGCGAAGAGCACACGAGCGGAATAACAAAATATATTAGGATCGTCGGTGGGAGCTGCCGCAGTCTTATGTTCATACGCACTGGCGCGCTGCGAGCTAAACAGCGGCGGCAGTTATATTATTGTTCCTGCTACTTTAAAATTCGATATTCAATGCAATTAATAAAGCTTGAGTCTAGAGCATCAAATACTACGCGGCGAATCAACCAGGACCAAAATGACCCCGGGAAAAACAGGTGCTACGTCGGGGATCTAATAAATATTGCCCTAAATAATAGTCGCTGTGACAATGAAAGTACCTCTGTTGTCATTCAACGGCGTTATCCGCACAAAGTGGCTAGGAGATGAGCACTGAAGGCAGTTTCATAATGCAGTCCACTTTTCAGGTATGGACCGTTTACAGAGACTAGTTCCGCTCTGCCTAAAAGGTGGCGTCTGTAGGACGGCCGTCATTTCTGACATTCGGAACGCATCGGCGCACAGTGCGGACTGCTGCTGTGCATCTTGTGTAAGAATGCCGGCTGAATTTGAAACCGCTGTTTTGATTCAGGTGTCATCTGTATTGTCGAAGTATTCTGCGGGGAAGTAGAGCTGATGACCCTGTTGTTTACTGGCGGAAAATAAGCTATATGCTTTCTACTTAAGGTGCACATCATGGCCTAGGCCACCGTTTTCCTTGGAAGTGTATCACGAGTTCATGTTTCCTTAAAGGACAAGAAAGCGCCGGTGAGTTTTAGGGAAAGGTCATACCTCACACACCAGCTCATTTTAGCCCCGGCAGTGGCCATAGGAATGGGAGAACGACCCTGACGTTTTCTGAGGAGTTGCATATTGTGTCTTTGAACTGTTGCTGCGTTATTTTTGCAGAAAGTTAAGAAATACCTTGACGTGGCCATTTATGTCCACGCATTAAGACTTTATTGTGCAAAGAAGGAAAGTCAGTGTGGGCATGTTAGCGAACCTGCTTACTTAAATTACGTACTGTACGTTCCCAAGGATGCGGGATCGAATCCCGTTCTTGGCGGCCGCTTTTACGTGGAGGCGAAAACCCAGGCGCCCGTGTGCTGAGCGATTTCAGTGGGCGTTAAAGAGCCCCAGGGAGCCGAAATTTCCGCAGTCCTCCACAACAGTGTCTCTCATAGCCTGAGTCGCTTTGGGACGTTAAACCCCACAAACCGAACTAAACTTTAATTAGATATGCACTGCTAACATGTAATAACTTCTGCTTTTATGAAACTAATGCACGGGTCAATGATGAAATTTACCATGACAAGATTTTTATACCCCCGCTTGCTCGAGCTGCCTGCTGTAGGTTCTGAATTCCGGTGCAGTTTCCAGTCACTTTCTTCCGAGCGCAGGTGAACGCCGCTGAGCGCCTGATGCGGCCTTCGAGCAGCGTAATAGTTTTTTGAATAATAATAATAATAATAATAATAATAATAATAATAATAATAATAA
>JAJIZL010018596.1:1271276-1322938 GCA_023969395.1 Amblyomma maculatum
ATAATAATAATAATAATAATAATAATAATAATAATAATAATAATAATTGGTACACAGGAAGGAAAAGGCACAGTATCTGTCACACTTGTCTCTATGGGCACCTGAACCACGCCGTAAGGTAGGGGAGGAAGGTGGGAGATAAAGTGAAAAGAAAGAAAGGAGAACCGTAGTGGAGGGCTACGGAGTCCACGACGTTTACAAGAGGTGCAATTATTACACGCGCGTTCATATTGAGCAGTAAATATTGTGCACAATGCCAACTGGTGAGCATTCGTAATGCGTCTTAGCCAGCACTGTCTCAACATGCGTTCGTCCTCTGCACGAGAAAATAAAAAAAAAAAACCTGTGAGGGGATAATCAGTTTGTAGTCTATTCAGTTTTACAGTAAAACATCTTTTCCACAAAAAGCGTTAAAGTGGGAATAGGTAAAAAAAAAAAAAAAAGCGAGCGACACCTGACGGGTTTGACGGCACGTTCTAGCCAATGTAGACAGTCAGAAGGACGCAATAAAAGAACTGCATGGGCAAATTAAACCTTATGTAGCACCTACACATACTATTTGCATTAAATTAAATTAATTAAATTAAATTGGTTCACAGGAAGGGAAAGGCGCAGTAACTGTCACACTTGCTCTGTGGACACCCGAACCGCGCCGTAAGGGAAGGGAGGGAGGTGGGAATGAAAGTGGACAGAGAGAAAGAGGAGCCGTAGTGGAGGGCTACGGAGTAATTTCGACCACCTGGGGATCTTTAACGTGCGCTGACATCGCACAGCACACGACGCCTCTTCGTTTCGCCTCCATCGAAACGCAGCCGCCGCGGTCGGGTTCGAACCCGGGCTATTTGCATTCACATGATGGTTTTTTGGGGCTGTTTTCAAGCTTGTTGTCACCAGCGATAGCGGGTACACAGCACCGTGCAGCCGAGTGCCAGCGGGCCGGAAGAGGTCAAACCAGAAGACCAGAAGCGACACTCGCGCTGTAAAGGGCCTCGCGAGCTCGCGCAACATCAGGACCAATCCTCACGTGAGGCCCGTTTGGTGAAAGCAGCGCTTGCGTGATGCGCTCGTAACGCTAGCCGCTCTTCTAATGACGTGCGAGCTTGTCAGTGCGATCGACCGTCCGTATAGAGTTTGGCGCAATTCCAGGAAATGTACGACGTTCAGTGCAGGCAGGCTGCTACGAAAGCCGCTACGCATGACAACGCCTCTCAAGATTTCACGTCTCACTCGGAGAAAAATGAAAGCGCGGCCGATTCAGTTGCGCAATGCAAAACGCGAAACGCCAGCAGAGAATAGGTAATGCATCGTTGGGGCCTCGAGATCGAGCAGAGTCGCCACATTGCGGCTCAGCGGCGAAACCTACTCAGTGTGGATGCGTTTTCGCGTCGCGTGCCAGCCCGCAGTTATTTACACGCGCGCGTGCAGCGTGTACAGGGGTGTTTTCTTTTGTTTCGCAGTTCTTGTGAGCTTTTGCTTACCTATATGCCTGTTGTCAAATTAATATGAACAGTCTATAAACCCAAGCTTCATTAAAAAAAATAAAAAATACTTGTCCGTATCGAGCATGTCATGCTTGGATAAGGACATCATCCATCGCGGTCTTCGGCGCTTGAGATCCTTTGACATGCAATGTCTCAAACGAAATGGTACTGTCGTTACCGCCGTGTCAAAGCCAAACAGGTCGTTGCCGTCAATAAAAGTTAATGCAAACGCTCAGAAATCGCATATTCCAGTTTCTGTTGGAATACCGCAGCTACTAAAACATATGCCACCGCAGACTGCTTCATATAGCAGAATGCAGTTTGAACAGACCACTCTATGCCTACTATGCCGTCTGTATGCACGATACAGTTCTGTGAGCAGTTTTTTTTTTTGTTGTTGTTGTTGTTGTTGTTGTTTTTTTTTTCTTTTAAACCTCTGTTGCGGTGTCTCAATGGTAAGGGCGCTCGACTGCTAATTTCAAGAATGAGGGTTCAATCACAACCGTTTCGAAAGGCGTTCCTCTGCTGTGGGATTTAACTGCACAATAAACAATCCCACATGGTACATGTGGTGTTAATAATAATAAAAAACCAAAACCAAAATCAGCCTCTGCAAATCATCCTTCATAGCCGATGCCGCTTTCATGCGTTAAACCCGGGCCAATATGCATTTATTTCTTTTCTTTTTTGTTGTTGTTGAAGGCTTCTGTGCATCCGTAAAAGTTTTAGTGAGCACATTTCGCTTTAGAAAAATGCTCGAATGTTTGGGAAAGATATTCCCTGCACCTAATTGTTACCCTAAATATTACATAATACACCTAGATCAATGTGCTTTACTCGTAGCCTATTATGACCATCATAATCCCTTTTCGTCCAAGTGCTGTCTTCCGACGAAACTCGTCATGTCTGACAAGGGGAGTTAAACAGCTTCATGCGGGCTTAAATATCAGCGTTTAGTTCAGGAATAAATGCATTTTTTATAGTCGCATGATAAGATGACCTCCATTTCTTTAGGAAGAGTTTTATATCCGGCATCTGTTTTCGAAGCAACCCTAATATTTTACTTCGCATAAGATTTAGTCACTGCTAAATAATTAATGGTAAAGAAATTTTCAGCCTGTAAAATTGCTTCCCAGAACATGAAAGTGCCCATGCCCAGTTTAAAACGATGTCTTCGCAGCGAGTAATTCGTAGCTTGCACTTTAACGTTACTGAAAATTAATCGCTGATTATTGTAAATTCTGTCAAGTGTGTAAAAGTTCTCTCACACGGTGAAATTTATTCGCATCATAAAACAAAATAATTACACTACTAATTTGGCGTTATATATTACCATCACACACATCAGAAATCTCTTATACTTTCCTCGGTTTCAGGAAATCATTTACAGTTAGTGGCGCATGCAGTAATACACTATCACATTCTATGACAGTGGCCGCAAAAAGCATCTCGGCAAATTCAATCCACTCAGCGCTGTACACGTAAACAATCAGCTTTCCTGTGCGGCGAGGTTTCCTGTATAGTGTCGGCGTGATCTCATTTTTGGGGAATACTTGTGCGTGGTTGCCCGGGCCAGAGTTGATGTGCACTCAGTCTAAAGCAACTCGCCATGCAGTGCGCTGCCAATGCTACATTTAACCTGCTTAATCCTCGAGTCAAGTACGATATAATGAACCAGGCTTTCTCGATTCAATCTAAATTACTGCAGGTCAGAGCACGAATCTTGTATCTGCGTGGGCTTGACACTAAATTCGCCGGTCTCACTTGCATGAGACACGCGCAAACTGTTTAAAAGTCGATAAGAAAAACAAAGCTGTCATTAGGCAGGCCCAAGCATTAGGCGCGTGAGCACGGTACAGCGCACAAAACGTGCAAAGTAAACCTATAAGACTGGTGGTTGCGTGCTTTGTTTTCCTAAAATTCGCTCTTCTTCTGCTGCATTGGCGAAATCCTTGGATTTTTTTCTGCAATATTGCAGAAATACTGCAGAAGACACGTTTTCATCGCCAACAAACCCGCCGTAAACTCGGAAGCAGACCTACGCAGCGCGTGTTTCTGCGAGCGCCGCCGGCTGCCGATCCACACTACCGGAGTGACGGTGGCGCCACCTCTAGGTCGATCTCGCGGCGAATAATAGGACGAGGAATAGGAGCAAACAACTTTATTTAACGCATCACTAATCGTCATTAATCCTGTGCCAGGGTCACCAAGGCCAACTGAACTTTCAGCTGGTCAGAGGCTAACCAAGCCCGCCACGTTAGAAGAGAAGGGTGTGGAAAGTGAGGTTATTGAATTGCGACAAGGCATAAAAACATGCAATTTTTTATGTTTTTTATAGTGTTCAGGGCAATTTGGGCATGCGGGGGAATGTCTGATTCGGTATAGAAACGATCGGAGGGAGTAAGGATTGTATTTATTTGTATGCGTCTATTACCTCTGTCACACGAGCATATTTAATGTCATTCATATCGAATGACATTAGCATCTAATGTCATTATCCCTTGCTACACGAGAAAACTTAATGTCATTAGGTTCGAATGACATTGTTCATCGAATGAGTTTGGGGAACTCATTCGCATTCGATGGCGAACTGAATGTCTGCTCTTGACACAGATATGCAGCAGAAAAAAGTAACGCAACAGCATATTCTGCGCACAGTGAAATTAAGAAATTATATTTTTAGAGTTTATTTTAAACCCTGTTAATTTAGGTGTAAAATTATTCGCTCTGCAGGCTCTCGCGGAACGGCATTACTCTCGGTCACAGCAGTGGTTCAGTCATGGCAGCGACTCACGATTATTTTGGGTCTTTGTCGCACAGCACACGACGCCTCTTCGTTTCGCCTCCATCGAAACGCAGCCGCTGAGGTCGGGTTCGAACCCGGGTATTCCGGCACAGTAGTCTCTTACCACTGCACCACCCCGGCGGGGCATGGTCGGGCGGTCGGGATCGAACCCGAGTACTCCAGCACAATAGGGAGGCGTCTTACCACTGCACCACCCCGGCTTTTTTTTTTTTATTGCATGGAAATACTTCGAGCACTTTAACCAGGTCGCATTCCGCAACCCGTCAATACACAGTTACACCAGCATTGAGCTCTCACTTTGATCACACATCAAAATTCCTTGAGATATATACATGCATTCAGTGAGGGCGATCCTGCGCAGCATATACCCCCGCACCATAGCACATTGTTCTCTGAACAGACACTTCGATGAACGTGGTGGCTCTGCATGGCGATCGGTCATGCGGCTCTTCCACAGGCTAAAAAGTCTCATGAGCACAAGAAGGTCACATGGCGCCTCACAAGCTCCTTTTGCAGGCAAAAATATTATAGTACAGGGCGTAGTATCAATGTCCTTTTTGAGAGTTCGTTGAAGAATGTCCCAAAAAACACTGCATCGCGGCAATACACAAGGCAATGATATATAGTTTCTGGCTGCTGACACAGGTGACAGTCTACTGGCCATGGCACAAAAGTCCCTTTTGCACGAGGCCACGTTTTGACAGGTAAGGTTGATGTGTGAAGTTTAAAAAAGGAAGTCTTTGCGGCTGATTGTACATGCATTCGTTGAATCCGCTTTAATACTCTATTGTCTAGAAAGGGGTGGTAAGGCTGCCAATGAATCAGTACAGGAAATAATGTCTCAATAAGAACTTTTGTCATCTGTCTTCTGGATAGACTGTTTAGGTATTCCGAGGAAAACCGCACAATGAGGAACTGGAATGTTTTAGCAACTTCCTTAAGAAAACCCAACAAAGGACCCTCACTTCTATGACCAGTCGGCGCAAACAAATTAGACAAATGGGCACTTAACCGTCAAAAAACACAGCTAGGACGAACGGATGGCTTGCTTTTAAATAAAAAGAAAAACCTTGAAACAAGCTGATGAACAAACAAGTGCTGAAGACCAGCTCCACCAGCCTCCAGAGGGAGAAACCAATGATCTCGACGCATAGGCTCCCATTAAGAGCGCCACACAAAAGTAGCGAAAATTCTATGCATGGACAGTACTTTGTTTCTTGTACAATACAACACGTGCATCACATAGATAAGCTTAGAAATCAGGAAGACGTTGCAAACTTGTGCTCGTGCAAATAAAGACAACTCCCTACCCATCCATGCCTGGGTTTGTCTCCTAACTGATGAGACCTGAGAATCCCAGTGAGACCCGCTATTGCGATATTGATGCAAAGAAACCCCCAAATACTGTAAGTTTTCGGAGTCCCACCTGTTGCCGGCAAAAAATTTAGGCTTTTTACCCCATTGACCTAACCAGAACCCTTTAATTTATCTAGTTTAAGAGACGCACTACACCACCCCGGCTGTTTTCGCAACAATGGGAGCCTCGCTAAACAATGTGATTGACAAGTTGGAGATAGAGTATGAAGCTTAGACAATAAGGCACGCGCAGCAACCAGCCAAGGTGAGTTTTTCACGAGCGGAGAGAAGGCCGCTGGACTGCTGAAAAACTGAAATAGAAAGAAAAAAGAAGCAACTAGAAGCAATTGCCGGAGAGCAGTGTCCTGTTGACAAGGACGGCCCGACATACGCACTAGGCCAGTTTGGTTATTTAGTATAGGCACTAAATTTAAATAGGTTGTTCTGACATTTTTTTCTAATTTTGCACCTGTTGCAAGAGCACAGCTGTTAGGAAAACTGCCATTTTCAAACTATTTCGCCATAGACTGCTTTCAAGGTGGTTTCTGGAATACAATTCATTGGGTGTAGGAAAAGGTACTCTGTAAATTGGTGATTATTATCGAAGAAACAGTATCAAGTATGTGATATATGTGACAGCCGAATTAAAATGCTCAGATATATACAGGAATGGCATAATGAACCAGCAATTCCGTATCCGGCAGAATGAACTGCATAGAAGTTAATCACAAATGGTATGTACAACCTCATGATTTTTGAAATTACACTTTTACTAAGCTGACACACTAAATTCTTATTATGACAGCCACAGCTTTTTTTTTTTTTTTTTTGCTAACGTCGTGAAAGAGAATATATTCTAATTAGAGGAAGATAAGCCTTTTCGGAAACAGATTTTTTTTTTTTTTTCCGAAGCTAGTGCAACCGTTCAAACGTTGACCATTTAGCACTTCATTCTTCCTTAAAACAGAAGGCAATGTGCATAGCCATTCCTAGGCGGCCAGAATCTGCGCTGTGTAAGCACAATAGCACTGCGGCACTTGTGAAGTGGCACACTTGTCAACAGCTACTTTCCTGCCTACTTCGCCCTGCTGAAAATCTCGGAACGGTCTGGCACGGTTTCTATCAACGTATTCCTGAACCGACGTGCCCCGCTGCGCGATATTCGCTCTCAGGATCGTCTTTCACTTTATCTGTCTACTCACCTCCGTACTTACAATACTGAGCGCAAGTGGCGAGGCCGCGGGAACGATGTCAGAAACAAGGTCAGAACTGCTTCTCAGCGCTATCTGATATAGCGCGTGCCAGCTCTCGAGATGTGCACAATGCACTCTCTCTAACATGCTGGCCTGTTCGCACGCGCTTTACTGAGAGACACAGCTTTTTCGGTAGATTAGCCGCAAAAGACCGCTTCCACATGGCGTGCTACAAGGTCCATCGACAGGTGACACAAGAATAAATAAATAAATAATAAAATTTATTATTTCCTTTTTCCAGTACAAATGCAGGCCTGCCAAAGCCTCCGAAGGCTTAAATAGCAGTGCCAGGCAGCACCCGGCCTAAACAGCATATAAGCCACGCACCGAGCACACATGTAAAAATGTTGAAAAAAGCAACCAAAAAAAAAACAATGAGAGAAGAAAATGGATTCAAAAGAGCGAACGCAAAAATATATACACACGCGAGGTGAGAAATCTAATAAAAACATAAGCAACAAAACTGTGTACTGGTACTAACATATTAATTTCACAAGACAATCCTTCACTATCTTTTTGAACTTAGCAGAAAATATTTCTTTGGGTAACCGGTTAAGAACAAAGGGAACATAATGTTTTCGAAGAGGCTCGCCATAGCGTGTACGCACTCTAGGCACGAGAAAACGATCGCGACTTCGCAGATCTTTCGCAGGAACACATCATTTGACCAGATGTGTTTAAAAACTATTGTTTCAAGAAATAGATGAAAAAAATCAGGCATACATAAAAGTTCAAAAACGTTACTATGTTCATCACGTGACCTACCATGCAATACTGATTTAAGGGCGGATTTCAACTGTTCACTTTTTTTATAAACTGTTCACTTTCTTTCGCCAATAGGCAGAGCATGAATAAAAGCAGCAAATACCATAGCATAACACACTGTAGGCTAAGGCATATACTATTTGCTTGCGCACATTCATAGGGTAAAGGGACTCGGCAGAGTACAGCAAACACGCAACTTCCGGAGCTGAGAACATACAAAAGACAAATGAGTATTCCAAGATATGTCGGAATCAAAGCATTCTCCTAAGTATTTGACTGTTGACACAGTTAATTGACGGACAATTGCAATGAATACAATTACGTTTGTGCAAACGAATTGGCACGTTATTAGGAATTTTCTTTCAATAATTGTGAAAAAATACTAATTGTGTCTTTTTATTGTTAACACTTATTAAGTTATTGCTGTTGAATGAACAATAATGCTATCTTATACTACTTTTGTCTATAAACTAAGAGCGTATCATCAGCGTATTGAAAAACACGTCACAGTTTGCAAACAGAGCTCAAAACATTGACATATAAATTAAACAAAATAAGTGCAAGTATAGATCCCTAAGTAACACCGGATCTAATCTGCTGCAGGCCAAGTCTATATCTATTTAATGCAACAAGTTGTGAGCGATTGGATAGATAATTTACAAGAAGAGACAGAAAAGGACCTGTAAACCCATAATTGTGGAGTTTATCTGACAACACATCATGATTAACGGAGTCAAACGTCTTGGACACATCCAAAAATAAGGCACAAGCAAATTCATTTTTTTCAATGCAGCTGTTTAGCAGACCACATAGAACATCTAGTGCGTTCTGCGTACACGACCCTTAATAAACCCAAACCGATTACCAGAGAATACGTCATGAGCTTCAAGAAAACTGATCATCACCATCGAAATGTGTTTTCCTAAAACAAGCGCAATGCACGGTAGGATCGAGATACCACTATAATTTTCAACTTTATTTTTTACTTCTTTCTTGTAAATAGGGATAACCATCGCCTTCTTTAAGCACTCAGGTACTGTTTGGGTGGAAATTATGCCATTGATAATCGCAAGCAGAGCATGCTTTAATCGTTCAAAATTTCTGATAAGTGTTTCGACAGAGATACCATCCCACCTTGGAGACTTTCGCCTGCTAAAGCCAGGAAGGATGCAACGTAGATCGTTCTGAGTGCAATAAGGCAGAAATGCTTATTGAAGCACCGACTACATGCTGCGAGATGGTAGACTACGTACTGTTGAATGTGCAGCCAGACCAGAAGTCGAAAAAAAAAGGCATTGAACTCATCAGCAAGTGTCAGAGACAACGCCCCAACGTTGCGGGAAATGGACTCAGCTACGTTCCAATGTGCACAACCACGTAAGCGATTAACAACATTCCACGACCTCGCTGGCTTCCCTTTCGATGTCTTAAACCTTGCCGGGAACTACTGACGTCTTTTTTATCGCAGTAATGCGTTAGCCCTGTTGCGCGCAGACCTGTACAGTGTCCTCAATTTAGTGTTTGTAGGCGAATGCCTACAACGGGCCCTAGCCATTTCCTCTCCTGCAATAGCCGAAATAACATCGTTATTAATCCACGTACAACCAGTCCTTCTTTGCTTAATTATTACAGTTTTTTTTACAGGACTCGAACAACTGTGAGAATGTTGCAACAAATTAATTGTGGAGAGAGTTTTCAAACGTGAGACTTAAGAACAGATCTCAGTCGTACTTGCGTATGTCTGTTAACGACATCGATTGGGTCTGGTTTATCTTCCTTCATAGCCGTTATACCAGCATCTGGATAAACACGGCAGCCAGTTCCAATTCACCTCATCTGTCTCCTCAGGAATCTGCATGAAGGGCAAGCGGCCACAGTCAGAACTGGGCATGGTCTTAGTGATTGGTTTCCGATTGAGAAAGGAGTGAGACAAGGATGCATACTGTCGCCCTGCCTATTTAACCTATATACAGAGTACATCATCAGGAAGGCCGGTCTGGACGAGTCTTCAGCTTGAGTGAAGATTGCTGGAAAACGTATCAACAACCTTAGATATACGGATGATACCACTTTAATGGCAGAAAGTGAAGTGTAACTCAGGAGACTTCTGATGCGCATACAAGAAGAGAGTGACAAGTTTGGGCTTAAACTGAACATTAAAAAGACAAAGATCATGACGTCTTGTCCTATAAAGTTCTGAAGCATCAAGGGACAAGAAGTGGAAGCTGTGACAGATTTTCTCTACTTGGGCTCCAAGATTACCCCGTAAGGAGACGGCAGCCATGATATTAGGAGACGCCTGCTTCTGGGAAAGAGAGCCATGGTTAGCCTTGACCGCCTAGTAAAGAGCAGAGACATTAGTCTGCCAACCAAGATCCGTATAACTCGTGATATGATCTTTCCAGTTGTGATGTATGGATGCGAGAGTTGGACTGTGAAGAAGGCTGACCGTCGAAGAATTGACGCGTTTGAATTGTGGTGCCGGTGGAAGCGCTTGAGAGTTCCTTGGACAGCCAGAAGATCAAATCGATTGATATTGTCGACCATAAACCCCGAGTGCTCATTGAAGGGTCAAATTCTAAAGTTAAAGCTCAGCTACTTTAGTCATCTGATGAGAAGAGAGGAGTCGCTGGAGAAAGATTTGATGTTGGGAAAGGTTGAGGGTCGCTGGAGAAGGGTAGGTACCGAACGCGATGGTTAGATGGCATCCTCGAGGCGCTGCAGATGAAGTTATGTAATGTTAGGAAGAGAGTGAGAGACCGGAAAGCGTGGCGTGGCATGGTCCATAGGGTCACGAAGAGTCGTACACGACTGAGCGACTGAACTGAGTGAAGAAATGGTCCGACATTTTTTTTCTACGATAAATGAAATAGATTCATTGTGTTCAAGGCGAACTTTCACGTGGTCCAGGCATGATGATACTAATTTACATTTCAACGCGCTGTTATGTTTGGGGGTCGCGAGTGCCGGGGTAGCGTACCGCTGCCAGCAGTTATTACGCGCGGTGCGCGGCCCCTCGGTAGCGTTGGCCTGGCGGCTCTGTGGACGGCGGACGGCATCAAAGGTGCCAGCAAAGACGAGGCGTCTTCTAACGAAACAACCTTTACTACAACATCGTGAAGATACGGGCAGAGAAGCTGACCCGGAGAGAATACAGACACTCTCACACAGCTGGTGTCTAGCGTCGTCTCAACGGCGCGTCAAAGTAGTCTATATCTCAGCGGAGTCGGCCTCTGCTTTTTATAGTTTTTCCAGTTCACAGGGAAAGGGTAAACCCTCACAGGAAAGGGAGAGCCAAACATGTTGGTTCACGACGAATGACTCAATCGCAGGTGTTCCGACCTCATCTCCTCCACCTCCTGCAGACAGGAGAGGGCGACGCACTCTCCCTCGAGCTCCAGGCTTGGCCAGCTTTTGCACACACACGCACGCACACAAATTTGGCGCGTGCCAGGATCACGTTGGGACTTGTCGGCGGGAGGAAACGTTGCGCGGCCGATGAACGGCGTCGAAATGGCCGATCCGCTCGCGGTTCTGCCTGTTGCTATGCGGTGGCCGCGTCAGCTGTCCCACTTGTCGGTGGAGAAACGTAACAGCGCGTAGGAAGGTTGATTGTGGCATCAATGCCGGCATCGGCAAGAGTGTTTAAGTAATCGACAACCGATTATTTTTTAGCTTTTAGAAGGTCGATATTAGTATCACCAATCATGCAAACACGACTCTGTGTAAAGATGGTCTTGCTGAGCTCTTCGATGAAGTAGGCAATATTTTGGTTCGGAGGACGATAAATTTCAACCACAGGTATTTCAAAAAATTCCTTGTGAATGCAGACAACTAATGATTCTGCTGTGGTGAAAGAGATAGAAGTAGTTGTTGAAACCCAACTGTCCTTAACAAAAATCGCTATACCACTTCTGTCCCAGAGTCACGAGTAAAGAAAAAGGTATTGTATCCCAGAATCGAAAATTGCTGCGAATGGTTATGCGAATTGTTAATCTCAGTCAAAACGAAAGCGTCAATGAAATCATTTAATACACTGGCTACAACGCAAATTTCGTCCTAGTGCTTCCGTAGGCTTTTAATGTTCACATGAAGAACAGTAAAACAACCTTCAGTGGTAGTAAGGAGTGTGTCACGTAACGCAGAGAAATCACGAAATGAAAGCCAACCACAATACATGAGAAGGAAGGAGGCGATTAAGATAGCTTACGTCAACACCAATACGTCCGACAATTGCCTAACCCGAATGGATGGGCCCCCTTCTTTCTTACGTAAGTAAATGTGACCGTTCTTAACCCACACAAAATCATAGGCCTTTGCCTTGGCTGCATTGCGTGAAGCCCAAAAAAGTTCTCTGTTGCTTTTTAAAAGGTTCTTAGCGATTAAGAACTTTGAGTGTTCATTGCTTTGGTCCAAGGCTCGGAGTTTTGACCGAGCTTGGAGCCACTTATCTCTAATACAGACGGCTGAAAATCTCACAAAAAGAGCCAAACGCTCAGAATCTTCTGCCAGCTCTATAAACGGCGCAATTTGATGAGCCCCGATGAGAACTATATACATTCGCTGTATTTGTCAACATTATTTTCTGTTGAAATGGACAAAAGTGCAGTGGCAGGGTCATGCCGGTAAATATGTGGCCATGCCGTGGTGGTTCAATGGTGCACTTAACACTTCACGGGCACTTGACTTTGGAAGCAAGGACGCGGGATCAAATCCTGGTCACGGAGGCCGCTTTTAGATGGCGACGAAACGCAAGCCGGCCGTGTACTGTGGTAAGGTGGTACATTTCCTCTGTCCTCAACTACGGCTTCTGCATAGACTGAGTGTCTTTGGGACGTTAAGTCCTGTAAAAAAACCATAAATATGTGCGATTTATTACTTCTAAAAATAGATAAATGTGCCAAAATTTAATTGTAACAGTTGTATTGTACCACTTGTATAAACTCGAGTGGCTACAAAAAAAGGTGCTACAAATTCTTGAAAACTTTTATGGAAACCCTAGCCAGCTATCTACTGATCCCTTGTTTACTAAGCATAGTATGCTTAAAGCAACTAAATTATACGATTACAAACTGTCTCTCTATATGCATAAACGTAACCTTCCCAATGATACGCACCGTCCCTTGCATGCTTACAGCTTACGCAGGGAACTAACGCCAGTGCCACATACACGAACAAATTATGGCCGGGCCACTCTTGACTACCGCATACCATCACTTTATAATAATCTATATCTGATGTGTGTATAATTCTTTTGATTTTGATCTCATGTACACATCCATTTTTGACTGTTTTGTGAAATCCTCTGCGAGATGCTGCCTGTAGGCCCCCAGGGCCCAGTCAAGCTGTCTGTGACAGCTTTTTTCCTGGGGGCCCCCAACTTGTAGGTTGGAAATAAAGTGGATTTGGATTTGGATTTGGATATTTCTGGTGCCCTCTTTCATTTGTGGGTCCGGCCTATGAAACAATATACACGCGGAAAACTTCTTACGTGCTGGTATGCAGCAGTCACGGAGCATCTTTTCGTCTGCGCCGTTTTCCTTTTTCTGTTTGCAAGCTTATACCGACACGAATGTGGGTACCTCGGTGAAACATATCCGCGTAACTCTATTCGTAGAAGCTCTAAGGTGGTTAGTGCTTGTTGAGAACTACAAGAGCAGAAGCGCGCTCGGACGGTCCACACGGTACGATGACGCTACTTCAGCGCTTACTTGCAGCGCTGCTCGTGCGTACCACCGCGAGCAGGGCCTTAATTCATTGTTCTGGCATTTAACATTGAAGTGAGCTTTATTGCTATCAGAACGCGCGTGGGATTCGGTGAAGATTTCAGACCATTCCCTGTGCTACGTGTTTTGGTTACTTATTCATGCTTACACACCGGCGTCAAAGGCCTGAACGCGCTTCAGAAGTTATGAATTAAATTTTGTGGGAACGGTAGATTTGCATAAATGTATTCTCACAACTGGTTATTCTTAGCCGGTTCGTGCAGAGCCACAGTAATATCAGCACAAGGAGACAAACAAATGACAGGTGACGTATTTCCTCATTACTTTGTGCTATCATTGTGCTGATGCCACTGTAGTTGTATTGTCACAGTTGTCTCAACTACAAGCACAGCACAGCTCTATACAAGCAGGCTCATCACCGCCACCACTCGCTGCTAACGCTGTTCCCCACTCGCGGCACACCCTTCTTCCTTGCTCTCGAACGCACTGCCGCTTCACTTCAGCCCGTTTTCACCTTTCCACAAGGGTGTGGGGGAGGGGGGGGAACACAGAGTTGTAGTGTACAGGGGAACGCGTACCTGTACCCACCTATAGGGCTGAAATGTGGAGGCTAACGAAGAGAGTTCTACTTGAGTCGAGGACAACGCAAAGTGCTATGGAACGAAAAATGGTAGGGGTAAAGTTAAGAGATATGAAGTGGGCAGACTGGGTAAGAGTAACATCTCAAGTCGACATTATAGTAGAAATCAAGAAGAAGACATGGGCATGGGCAGGACATGTAGCGCGAAGAGAGGATAACCGATGGTCGCTTAGGGTAACAAACTGGATTCTAAGGGAAGGAAAGTTAGCAGGAGGTGACAGAAGGTTAGGTGGGCGGATAAGGTTAAAAAGGTCGCAGGGGACAAGTGGATGCAGCTAGCACAGGACCAGATTAATTGGAGAAATATGGGAGAAGCCTTCACCCTGCAGTAGGTATAGTCAGGCTGATGAGGATGATGATGATGACGATGATGACAGGACAATGCCTAGTGGTCTTCCTTCGAAGCCCGGAAGGCACTGGCTAAGACTAGCCTCGCGGTGCGCTCGTTAGGCGAAGAACGCTGGGTACATTGAGTGCATTGTTGCCTTCTCTACTCCGGTGTATACAAACGCTGGGAGAAGTCACGTGCGCTGGGAACCAAGCACAAAATACCATTGTCGACAATAGGGAAACTAACCTAAAGTTTCGCAGCACGACTGCAGCACGCGCTCCTCCCAAAGCGGCGAAATTCTGCGGCGCTCATCTGGTGCTATGCCGCCGCGTTGCCTGCAACACCGGCTGCGCGCGCTTTCTCCCTCCGCATGCTGCCCGAACCCATTGCACTCGTCTCCTCGCGACCGCAGCTGGTGCATGCAGATGCTACGTTGGTCGGTGGGCAGATTTTAGATACTTGAAGTGCCGACACGTCTTGCTTGCTTCCTTTGCGATTTGCTTTCCTCAGATGACGCATTACCCTACTGTCTTGCGTGTTATGCACTGAAAATAAGGCAGGTGGTACGAATTACATATCAGTGAAACATCAAAATAAGTCGTCCATGCTCTACCAATGTAGCTGGGAAGTAAATAGATTGATATGTCTTCTGCGTCAATTGCCGTACTGACTATCTTTCACTACGTACAATTTCAAAGACGAAAATGGCAGAGGATACCTCATATGCAAAGTTCTGTCATGGGGTAGCAAGCAGCGCAGCTCTGCAGTTTGTAACCGTTGCAATTTGTAGACTTCTCGTGACCGCACAAAAGCAGTGCTGCATTACGCGTACACGAAAACAATGCAATGGTAGTAGCTTTTGAGATTAACGACTCAAGAGGACCTCAGGGGACAGTCAAAGGCGCTTTGTAGGGCTCCGCATCAGTAAATATTTGATAGAACTGCCCGTATGTGAGATACGCAACCACTACCATGAATTAAGGCAGTACCGGCAAATATTACAAGGCAGCCAAGTACCGGCTTTAAGCACTCTGCAAATTCATGGTCAGTGCGTGCGCGTGCAAGCAGCTTTACACCAACGCTAGTGCGAAAACGCGCGCGCGCGCAAATCGAGTGGGCTTCGCGTGCAGACGGCGCAAAGACACAAAAGTTTACAGGTGAGATATTCCCCTGTCCAACAAAGTATGCGGCTTTCTTCCGAAGAGGGCGCTGTTCACTGACGCCCGCAGCGCCATCTTGCAATGATTGGGTCCCCTATTGCAAACACTAGAGAAGCCTGCTGGACCAAGGCAAAGGTACAAAAGTATGTGGCTACGACGGAGTGGTGGAGACCCAGCGCAGCGGCCAAGCCTGCACTAAGCGTGTACTGCATGCGCAAAAGGGGCATCGTTCAGGGGTGGTTCTACAATTTCGTGGGGAGTGCCCAGCTCTTTGAGGCATGTGTGTGTGTGGGGGGGGGGGGGGGGAGCGAAGAGGATGCTGCTCACTAAGAAATGGCACGCTCATATCTAAGGCAAGGACAATGCTGATTTATGTGTGCAGACGGGATACGGAGACGATTGAACATATTGTAATGAAGTAGCGATTGGTAAAACTAGTTCACAAAATATGAGGACGTCGCAGAACGGTAAATGGATGGTCATCATCTCAGCCCGCGTGATTGGGTTCTTCCACCTCTTGTTCGCTACCCCACTGCTTTTGAGCTCAACTTATCACTTCCCCCGGTTCAGTCAAAGCTCGTCCTCGAACAACTATATCAATCAGCAGGCAGGAGGCAAGGTTTTAGGCATGCGACATGCACGACCTTGATCTTGAAGATCCTCAGTGACGTATTTGACATCACTGAAGCCATCGAAGGCGACGAAGGGATTAGAGTATGTTTAGGGAAATTTCTGGTAGTGGCCTTGACGGTGCAGAGGGGTCCAGAGCCAAACGTGGTCACCGGAAGCGTACGAGACTGTGATGCGGCCGTCATCGCGCAGCATGCCTTAGTATGGCCTCGTGTGCTGAGTGTTCTCAGGCGAGCACGTCGGCGCGCTTCCTCTTCACGGCATAGAGTCTCCGATTCGGATGTATCAGGATGGATGTAAAATGACAGATTCATGTCAATGAAGGTGATTGGTTAGCGGGCGTAGAGAAGGATAGTGAATACCAGGTGGTCTCGTGCTGGTCAGTATTGTACGCGTAAGTGACAAAAGGCAGCACTGTGTCCCAGTTGCTACAAAGTAGCAGTGGTGGCGTTGAGGTATAACATCCGCATCACATCCAAGAGGACATTGGCTTGAATTCTGATGTGACGCAGTTCTCCACCGAAGTTAAAAAAATTATTCGTGTCGATGGAATTGCATAAACAGGTTTGGTTTGCGAACTGATGCCGGTGAACACCTCAGGCAACACATTCCCTCATTAGAAGCGGAGTTGACCACCCTGATGCAGTAACTGGCCACAACCTTCTATGAACAGTCTTATAAAAAACCCGGCCATCAATCACCAGCGGCTGGGGAGAAACTGACCACGGTGGCGTTTATACCTGTGACGCAGCGGGGGGTGCTAAAATTTCTATCTCCGGACAGCTTGCCATTTGAAACTTACCCTAACAATGTTTAATGCTAGAACCCTAGGTAGTCAGGATCCCAGGTAGCACAAAGTGGGCTATGAAGGGTGGGCCCCGGTGGGCCCGATGTAGGAAATGCAGGACAGCCTCAGTGGGCTCAATGTGGGTGCTGTAAGAGGGGCCGACGTAGACCCGAAGGAGGCTGTCGACAAAGCTCCAATGGGCCCCACTAGGGGCCGATGCAGGCAGCCCTTGTGGTGCTGCCCACATTTTTCCAGCATTGTTAAAGGGGCACATCCCGCCAACTCCCCGCGATGGTCCTACTTTGGACCGATATGGGCAGCTGCTTTGTAGCAACATTTTTTTTTATTTCAGTTAGCCCCTCAGATAATGACATAGGACCGATGCGGGCTCTATAGGGCTAACCGCACTTGGGCTTGCCCACATTATTCTCATAGGAGTCCGACGCAGGAAATTGATGGAAAGCCCTAGTCCAAGGTTTCCCAATCAATATTTATGCACATAATTAAGTAATTATTTTATACATGTCTGCACTTCCTAAACAGCCACAATATTAAATTTTACAATAATTCATAACATTCACGTAGCCGAAATGGCTTCATGTACATCTTGTTCAGGCTATGGAGATGTGTGTTTTGAACAGTAATATTGTGCTGGGAATTGCAGGCTGTCCAAAGCAACCACATAAGAGGCAACAGTTAGCAATCAGTTTGTTTTAGTATTTGTAGTGCAATTTGCATGAGCGCGAGAACTAAAGCCGTGTAAATTTCTAATCGACTAAACATGGCAACAACTGTTATACAAATCATCTATAATAGTAATTTAGGGCAACATCTAATGCAAATAAAGGTTGAAAACAATGATTACGCAATTGCAAGCACGCCTCCTAGCCCCATTACGGTCGATGTGGGACCTACAGCGGTTTTGTGTGGGCAGCCCCAATTGGGCTGGATGTTGTTTTTGAACCTAGAGCCCACCTGTTGTTGGACAGGCCTTCAAAGTCCCCACAAAGGACCGATTTTGGTACCATGCGTTCAAGCCCGCCTTCCAGCCCCATTACAGCCTATGTGGGACCTAAAGCGGTTTAGCTAAGGCTGCCTCATTTGGACTTCACGAGGGCTAGCCCAAATGGAGCCCTTATTCATATTTCACCTGCTCTCAAGTAACCTACAAGGGACCGATTGGGGCACCATGTGGAATTTCGGTTTCCTTGCCCCACTACAGCCGATGTTGGTCCCACAAAGACTTAATGGGGGCGGCCTCATTTCGGATCTATGAGGGCTTTCCCATACAAAGCCCACATTTAGGTTGGATTGCCCTCAAATATCCGGCAAGGGACCCTTGTGGTCTGGATGCAGGAATGTGCTCTGCATTATCCCAAGAAACGCCGCTGTGGGACCCATTAGGGAGGAGCAGGGGCAAGCCCAAATGGGGCTTGCCCACTTTTGCCCCATCGGGGACCGATGCAGATTTTATGATGGTTGCCCCAGCCCCACTTGCCTACATCGGACCTACTGGGGCCCCACATTCTGTGCTACCTGGGATAGTTCAGCAGCGCTGTTAGAGGAACTGGAGGGTATGAAATGAGATATCATAGAGCTTGGTGAGGCTAGGAGGCCGAATGAAGCATATAGTGTACTGAAGTAGAGGCATGCACTGTGTTAACAAGGTCGATTAGGAGCAGCTTTCCTTGTAAATAAGGATATATAGGTTTTATTACAGATACATTCTATAGCATTAACGAGAGGGTGGCAGATCTCGTAATTAAGCTTAATAAGCGGTATAAACTGAGTTGTACAAGCATATGCCTACATGCAGTCATGATGACCAGGAATTGGAAAGCTTCAACGAAGATGTAGAATTGTCAATGAGGAAGGTAAAAATACCGTATATTGTTCTGATGGGCGACTTCAATGTCAAGGTAGGCAGAAAGCAAGCTGGAGACTGGCAGGGTAAGTATGACATTGGATTAAGGAATAGCAGGGGGGCGTATTAGTTCAGTTTGCTGAACGAAATATCTTGCGAATCATGAATACCTTCAGCAAACGCAAGAACTGAATGTGGACATGAAAAATCCGTGATGGGAAGACTAAGAAGGAAATTGACTTTATACTGTGTTCTAACCCTGAAGTTGTGCAGACTGTAGTGGTAACCGAAAAGTTTCGATGCAGTGACAACAGAATGATAAGGTCTAGATTTAATCTGTATTGAAGAGGGAACGAAACAGGCTACTGAGGAAGAAGTCCACCAACGAATCGGCGGTAAGGGGAAAAATAAAAGAAAACAGGATCTTCCTGCAGAATAGATATTCAGTGCTTACCGAGGAAGCCGATCTTGGCCTAGAAGCAATGAACTATAATTTCAGAAATATCATATTTTGTATTACTGAGTGCGCACTAAAAGTAGGCAGTAGACTTGTTAGAGAACCGGTGAACTATCTACCGGTGAAACCTACAGATGAAATCCCAATTGTGCTATTGGAATTTCTAAATGCACCCTTCTCTGATGTGAAAACCTTTGGCAAGGGAGAAGAAAATGGTCAATATTTTCAATCTCACCGCAAGCCTCACAAAGGTTTTGTAGGACTGAGCCCGCATCTACATTAGTAAGAATTTAGGCGGAGAATCCTGCATATTATGAGCGCCAGCGTTACCTCACACTTAGGTGATTTACATGAACGAACTTCCCATGAATATAAAATATGTTGATGCTCGACTATAGATAGCAAGAGATCACTGCATGAGAAGGCTATGTATTGATAACGCTGAAAACGGGCATTCCAAGTATAATGATATTTTTAATGGTACATGGAACCGGTGCATCAAGAGCTGATTTATCCAAGAAGTCTGCCACTTTGTTCTGGAAATACCGCAGTGACCGGGGACCCAGATGAAGCGTATTTCTTTCACTCATCCCGGTATGAAATACTTTAGTGAGCCGCTCAAAAGAACATCCCGTGCTGACTCCAATGACTATAAAACAGAAGGAGAGTCTGATAGAAAAATTATTTTTGGCTCCATGCAGGCAATAATAGTGCAAGTCCAATTGCCATGGGATGTCACAGGGCTTAGTGAGGTTAGGAGGCCGAATGAGGCATATACTGTACTGAAGGATGGGCATGTACTGTGTTATCGAGGCTTACCAGAGAGGCGACAACTAGGAGTAGGTTTCCTTGTCAATAAGTATATAGTGGGCAATATAGATGAATTCTATAGTATTAATGAGAGGCTTGCAGGCATCGTAATTAGGCTTAATGAGCGGTATAAACTGAAGGTTGTACAGGCCTATGCACCTACATGTAGTTATGATGACCAGGCAGTTGAAAGCTTCTATGAAGATGTAGAATCGGCAATGCGAAAAGTAAATACGCAGTATACTGTACTAATGGGCGATTTCAATGCCAAGGTAGGGAAAAAACAGGCAAGAGACAAGGCAGTAGGTGACTATGGCATTGGTTCTAGGAATAGCAGGGGGGAGTTACAGTTGAGTTTGCAGAGCGCAATAACTTACGAATCATGAATACCTTCTTCAGCAAACGGAAGAATCGGAAATGGACATGGAAAAGTTCTAACGGGGAGACTAAAAATGAAATCGACTTCATAATGTGTTCAACCCCCGCCATTATGCAAGATGTAGAGGTAATCGGGAAAGTGCGATGCAGTGACCACCGGATGGTGAGGTCCCGAATTAGCCTAAATCTGAAGAAGGAACGCAACAGATTAGTAAGAAAGAAACTCATAAACGAATTAGCGGTGAGTGGGAGGGCAGACGAGTTCAGGATCTCGCCACAAAATAGGTTTTCAGCTCTAACTGAGGATGGCGACATTACCCTAGAGGCAAGGAACAATAATTTCAGAGATATCATTACAGAGTGCGCGGTAGAAGAAGGCGGTAGGATAGTTAGAGAGGATACCGGCAAGCTGTCTAAGGAGACGAAAGATTTGATTAAGAAACGCCAGAGTATGAAAGCTTCCAATCCAACAGACCAGATCGAATTGGCCGAGATATCAAAGCTAATCAATAAGCGCAAGGTGGCCGATATAAGGAAGTATAACATGGAGAAAATTGAGCATGCTGTAAAGAACGGGGGAAGCCTTAAAGGGGCCCACAAACACCTCCCGAGCACTCCTCACAAACTATCTCAGTCGCTAGATCATGCTGCGATACACATTTGAACACAATAATACACGTCTACGCGCAGTGCAGGTCCCACAATCCCATTCGAAAGTTAGCGCGTTCTTTCCTTCGACTTTTGCCAGTCCTCCTTCTCCTCTGTGCAACGCTGCTACGTGCATGCGTTTTCGAATGACTATTGGTCTGCTTCTTTGCGACGTCACAAAGCCATTAAACTATCGCTTATGGCAGAAAAATCGAAGTACGCTTAACTTTTAATTATCAAGAAAGAAAATTAGGATGTTTTGTAGACAGAAACATTTTTTCAAAGCTTTTTTTTTTCTGCACTTCCGGTCTCGCGCGCGCACGCGCGCATCTTTGCCCTTCGCGCAGGCACCACTGCAATCGCGGCGCGGTCGCGAGCGGCGATCTCGTTTCAGTTCCTTGCAGTGTACTTGCGGGGCACTTTCCGCTTGTGAATGTTCTCGTTTCTTGTGTCGCCCATGCGAAATGAACTTCGAGGTCGGCTTACAGGTTTACAACATTAAGTCGGTGCTTTAAATGTCGGGCCCCAATGCACTGCGCCTTACGTAGTGCAGCAAAATTTCGGAGGCAACCGCTGCTCCGTTCCAGTGTCCACCAAACTAAAATACGTACCTCGGATCAAGTCAAGGCGACAACATACGCTGGTAAGTAATGTGTTTACTAGCTTGAACATAGCGCACAGATAAGCGACGGTTTCACAGGTGCAATGAGTTGTTGTGATGCATCATTACTGTGGCGGCTATTAAAATCCTACTGTCTTAACCGTTGACTTGATTGCGTGAAACTACTCACGGATGTTGCATTTTGTCTCGTAGTAAGTTTGTAGGTTATAAACTTTTGCCTTATAGTAAATTAGCTAAGACAACTGTACCTACCTGGCTTGGCCGTGCGCGATGCGCGAACCCGTGGTATCATGTGCCGGCGTTGGCAGCTTTCGGCCCCCGATACATGGCGCAGATTGCGGGTTCGCATTGTACGCAGCAGCAGCGAATTAAGCACCCTTACCTAACTAACTGCGAGCAAATAAAAGTTACCGCAATATCAAAGCTCCGTGTGCAGTTTCACCACAAACTACTGAGCGGTTAGGCCGGTGAGATACAAGACGCCGCGGTAAACACATATTAGCATTCACATGCTGTATCTGCCCCTTGCAAGGTTTCACATGACGTGCAGTGATGAGGAGGCACCGAAGAAACAAAGAAAACAACTTTATTTCGAGAGAAGGCCTACAGAATTTCTCTAGATAAGTCCTAGAGCATATTCCATTATGTCCTGAGGGTAAACAATTGACGTTATTAAAAAAAAAAAAAAAACTTCTCTCCGCAGCGAAGCGTTGTGCATTCTTAGTCGCTCAGCAGTATAAATTATCGCTAAGAACACAGTATTATATCGCCCACATAATAATAATAAGCGCAATTACACTGTTGTCTTGTAAACTGTGGACCTTAACGGATGCGGAACAGCGAGCCTGTGAAAAGAGAGATGAGACATGGTCACTTGTGAAGTAGGCTCACTTTAATTACTTCCATTTACTTCCAGCTTGACCTCAAGAAGCTGAACAACTCTGATCGGCATAATTATTCGCTATCTAGCTTTACACACACCCTGAACCCACAGTTGCTCTGTCTTTCCTTCTTTTTGTTTCAAGTGGCAGCTTTGATACAATACTTGAAGGGCCTGCGAGTGGTCGCACACCATGTGGAGTTGCCGCGATAAGCAAACAGCAACATGCTTTGTGTGTACGTTTGCTTGGCCGCAGCCAGAAGCGAAACACATGGGTACAAGACTGCACTCACTACGACAAAAAAAGTCATATGAAACTGCGCTCCAGTTATTGTTAGTCGCAGCAAACATATTGAAACAATTGTTTTGGCTCCAGCGGCCAATGCTGTGCCTCGCTGATGCCAGTCTGTTGAGCATTTGGGTTAAGTATACTGACAGTTGTGCTGTGCAATTGAGTAGTCATGATGAAGCACAAATCTGTGTCTGTGTGCAGCCATTACTTCTTTTGACGGTCTTTCATAGGCATCAGTCATAAGGTGGCGCTCTGAAGCTATGCTTGCAGCTGTGTCTCTGTGTGAAGAGCCCTGAGACCGTTTTTCCGCATCATGGAGGAGCCTCTGGACGTACGCTGCGCGAAATAACCATCGTGATTACAACAGTTCACTTAGTTTTTTGTGTAATAATATAAGTAAAACGAAGTTTTAACTTACAAAAAGTATGCTCTATTTTCACTGAAGCGGCACTGAAATGTCCTTTTCTTGATTTTGCCATTTTCACCTTCCAGCCGTCCTCTCCTTTCTTTTTATGTGCCTGGAGCTTAGAAGAATTTTGATTGAAGTGAATAACAGCCAGATGTGACCTAAAAAGAAGGTAAATATGAATGAATTTCTCATACTTTCGAAAAAAATGTGTTTCTTGTTGCCTACTAGCAAAATTATACCAAGTAAAGGCTACTATAAGAAACCATTATGCATTATATTCACATCACTGCAGCAGAGATTGCTTCTGTTTTAGCTTCTATATCCAGCACCTTTATATCAAATTAAAAATGTGATATAAAAAGCAGCAAAATGAATGTATGACACGGGCTATACAACTTCATATCGTGGATCACCCGTGTTCTCCCTGCTGTGGTATTCTAGCGATCATCATTAGTCCAAGTGATCAAGTGAACATTGAGCATTCTTTCAGTTTCAATACATTAGCTTCGGGACATTCGAGGTGGTTCTAGAGGGGTCGGAAACTTGCGCTGATAACTTCCAGTTCTTTAAAAACTACCTTTGTCTTGGGACTGCGCTAAGATGAGGAGCACAAAAGAGAGACAAGGTGTTTTTCCAGCCAGCCTTCCATGCTCGCCCTCAACTTTGTGTCATTGCAGTGTCTCAGCTCATGTCATTTCTGTCTGTATGTATTCCTGGTGCACTGTTCTTTATCTCATCCCATCTGCCTATTCTAATATAACAGCAATGACTTTCAATGAGGACCCTTGGTGGCCTGTGCAGTACGTCTATAGCCTCCTGTCTCACTTTTTCCACGGAAGGGGATTACAGAATGGCTAGTGCTACCATTCTACCAAATATGTTTTTACCATATTATATGAAGCATCCTTGAACGTCAGAAGTGTGCACTGCAGTCTCCTCCAAATGTATGATAACTACCTTTGACATGAAAGTGTTCCAAGTTTCGAAAAGAAAGACACAAGATAAGTTCAGCTAATTTTACAGCAGTGTATTTACTATCAGGATGGAAGGATTGTGGCAGCTGGCTCATAAGGTGCATTGAGTGCCTACTTTATGCAGAAGTTGGGATTGAGTTACGTGGAGGGCACTTTTTTTGGCATATGTCAGGGTCGACTCCTGTGAATCGCAATTGTAGGGTCTCATTTTACCTGGCCTGATAACATGAGAGCTCCAGATCAAGCACTGCACTAAGGAGACTTAAGTCAAGCCCAACTTCCATAAAAAGATGGCGCCAAATGCGTCCAGTAACACAGCAGCTTCCCCCCCTTACATTAAAAAAAAACAAAAAAAAGGCCTTTGAACTTTTTTTCTGTAAACCTCAGCACTAGACCATGAGAATGACTGTTTTGAGGTGCTTGAAATTGGTCACAAAGCAATTTTTCAGCCCTCCAGGATATTCCATAGCACGAACTAAAAGCAATCTGCTTAGTTGCAAGTTCCAATGGGCTGCTTAGCAAGTTGAAGAATCAAAAGGAGCAAAAGGAAATAGAGCAAATGATATGAACTTCTGGTTTTCTTTTTCGCACTGTGTTCTATTTCCAATGTTCTCTGTTCCTTTTATAATGACAATATTATGTACATACATTAAAATCTTCATGCAAGGACTTATTGTTTGCACATGCCATGCAGAAAAGTTGGACTACATAGTCACACTGGAGGGAAAAATAATGTCTTAGTCTTCTCTTTCATTCAACAAACCTTACTTGCATCCCACCATCCGAGTATGCAATTGATTTGGGAGCAAACTTGATGACAAAGTTGTGATAAGATTCAAGGGAAGATGTTTGGGCTTTGGGAGACAGTTGTCGAGTGTCAATAAAAAACTGGGAGTTCTTCAGAATGGAGTTCAGCTTCTTGAAAGCACATGAATCTGTTAAAAATATATACATAAAAAATATATATAAATATTTGGCTGATGAGTTGCAGTGTTGGTGTGTGTTCTAGTCAATCGTAGATGCTGAACCTGCTTACAGCTGCTGCATTGCAGCTGAAAACAGTTTTAGCATCATATTCTTAAAAACACCCCAGGTCTTGTACTACTATATTACGGTGAAAAGAAATCTAAGAGATGTTGTTGAGCAAACGTGCTACACTTTGTCTTCTTTAAAATTGTCAGTATAGGACAGTATGGAAAATACCATTGTATTTGTGTTCCATACTAGCATGTATAACGAAGCTGCCTCAGTATTAAAATATCTTGCAGTCTCAGCACTCACATTTACATTATTTTGTTTCTTCACTTCATTAGGGGTTTCTTTCTAAGCTATGTCATATGTGAACTTCCTGTTATGTGCGAATGTATACAAAGTTTTTTCCGTGAAGTTCTATTTGCATTACCTAACTCTTAAATTTATCATTGGTTGACAAATGCCACAAGTGTGAACCGTGCACCTTCAAAACAACATCAAAGTGAAAACTTTACAAAAAAAAACTATACAAAACAGATTACCTCTGCTCATCCATTGCCTGTTTTGCAAGGAGCTAATGCAGGCATTTGCTGTATGGTCTATCATGGCCATCACGCTTATCGCATATGTGGTTCAACAGGCTGCTACATGCTGATGATCAGGTCACCATTACCCTGGCCCAGGGCAGCAACATAGACTTGTGATTGTCTGTATCCATGGTTCTATTGCTTCACAGCCCTTTGACCTGCTCACAGCTTCCAACTTCTTAAATGCAGTATAGAATATTGTTATTACCATGTATTCGCCCTAATTTTAAAGCAAGCAACTGCATGCATCTTTAGTAATGCACCAAGCATCACAGTAGTGCTGTATGGGCGATTTGCTGCTCTTGCAATATGTCCAGATAGCTGGGTGGTGGTCTGTAGATAGATGAAATTAAAAACTCATTACATAATAATATATGTCAGCAAATGTACCTCTTCACCAATGGTTTGCAACGATAAAACATTTCGTAATTCAATTGTTTGTATTATATAATGATTAATTTGATTCTTTGTATGTATAGACATGCAAGCAGCACTTGCCAAGGGCACTCTTGGTGAGGCTGAAAATAATTTCTCCTAATAATATGCAGAAACTGTCGCCTTTTGTTAAAGACTGCACTGAGACTCGTTAAGTTGAGGCCAGGCCCCATGCTCGCACTATTGGTAACTGCGGCTGACTTCACACAGTTAATATGAATTGCAGCTTGCCAATTTTCATATCGCAGCATTGCCTTACCTCTCCTATTCTTACCTTTTCCCATTGTAGAATATGGTCAGTCTGAATGATAACAACGTTGTACGTGCAGTACTTGGCGCTGTAGCCCGGGGAGTCGCAACGCCCATCTCCTGCGAGGTCCACTTCCATTCCATCCAGCTGGCTGATGATCTGCACCCGCTGTTCCTGGAAAAGCTGGGACAAAAATAAATGTGCATTTGTGAGCCACTTGTAACATTGTGCCGAACTGTGTCACTCGATCGTTGCACTACTGCATGCGCGCGCTGTTTTTTCTCTTTTTATTACGCAAGCTTGCCATAAGGCATATTATAAGAACCCGTGCAAATTATTTTCCGTTAGGAACCGGAGAAGGCTCTTGCTCTTATTGCTGTCGGTGAGCCATTTGGAGAAGTCCTCTTCCCTTGTTGCGGTTAATCCCCCCCCCCTTTCCGCAGGAAAAATCTAGTTGTGTATAACTCCTGTCTATGCTCCTGTCAAAACCAACTCTTACACTTCCGATCGGCAGCTGATCGCTTAGGGATAAAGAGGCACAACTTTGAGCGACTAAGCCAGTTCACGCGAGTGATAACGTTTCATTCGCGACCCCCCCCCCCCTCCTGCTGAAGGGTAAAGCCTCTTGGCACTTTTTTTTTTTCTGTTTCCATCTCTTCATTCCGGACTTTCTTCTCTTTCTTCTTATCAACACCCATCTCGGTTTTCACGTGTTTCTAATTCCTGGCCGCCTCGGTTGGTAAACTTAGATGCGGCTCCATCTGGCGACATTTCAGGGTGCGCTCTGTACAAACACCACACGGCGTAAAAAAAAAGAAAAAAAAAAAGCTACAGGGCGGGAATCATGCTGCGATAATAATCGGGCACCGAACAGAGTTTGTTTACTTCCTGTCGGCGCGCGTGTTCGCCGTTGCAGTCAGCTGACGCCGAACCGCGGCTAACAAACTACACCACAGCGCACAACTACGCAGTCCCCTTCTCCTCATCCCCTTCCTTTTTTTCTTTACAATCGATCGTTATCTTTCACGAAGGGGCATCATATAGTCAAAAGCAAGAGGAACCTAAACACGGAGGTTTCAAGGTTCGGGCAAGGTGCACGAGAGAGTTTCCCTCCGCAACGCCCGGAAGACCGCTCTCTGCGATCTCGATTCTGAATTTCGAGTCTTTCGCTAACATCTCATGCCCTTGCTGCGGTACGGATATTATGGACCCCGAGCTCGAAAAACGACTTCGGCGAATGAGTACCGAGATGGGACTCGACCCCCACAAGTACACGCCGTTGAAGAATCCGCTGCTGAACCCCGACGATGATAGTATACGGCTGTTATGGGTGCATTTGTACGTGGGGTCGACTAGCATAACATTAAAGAATAATAAAATCCCATCGTAAGCTCGCCACTGGTTTATTTTGAGCAGTGTAGTTCACAGTGATCATGACAAATCTTGCTATATGCATGCCACAACGCCGAGCAAGATCGCCTGAGTTAAAAAAAACAATCCACTCTGTACTGTGATAACGCTTCTAAAGCTAATATCACAATCTTTTCATTTTACACTTACCGGCAGGGTTGGAAGAAACAGCGTTGGTACCGCTCCTTCACGCAGATTCAGTCTTGTTGGGATCCCCAAATCGCGAACCACATATCCGGGTAAAGCAAACGTAGATAAACGCTGTCTTCACCGATGCTGGCTATCCGATGATCTGTAGCCACTGTTTCCGGAGGTTGGCGTTTTGAAGCACTTGATGCAGAATGTTTTTCCTGCCGTCATTAGCAATACTTCCCAGCCAGAGACTGCACACTGTAACAACCTCCCGCTCATGTCCCGTCAACAACAACAATTCAGCGCTTCGATAACTGTCTTCGCGAACTCAAGAGAGTGACCAGTCTAGCCCAGAACTGTTCTGCACCCGTCGCGCACACGACGTAACACAAAATCGAAGGTGAGGTCAACGCCAGGGATGTGTAGCGTGGCAACAAAACTTGCGAGTTCGTGCCGAAGGGCGATGACGATGAAGCAGACGACAAGAGGCCCCTGCGGCGCGTCGGCAAGCAAGCGCGACAAAACGGAAGTTGCGGCGTGCGGCGCTAAGCAAAAAAAGTAAAAGCGCAGATGCGTCAGTTGTGACGTGTCAGTGGGCGAGGCCTTGGAGGAGGGCCAGCCTTTGCGCGCGCTAAAAAGTTGAAAAGAGGAGGAAAGCCGCGAAAGCGCAGATATTCAAAATTTGATTGCAAATAACTCTGCTTCCAAATGCCGCATTTAAAAAATTTTTGCGGGAAGGTTGTCTTACATCGACATTCTTTCACATACTAGGCATAGGGAAACTGTATCGCTAAGGCTGTTTTGGGCCCCTTTAAAGCGGTAAAGAAGAAATAGGGCATAGGCAAAAACCAGATGTATGCGATAAGGGACAAGGCGGGCAACGTCATCACTAATATGGAAAAGATAGTCAAAGTAGCCGAGGAGTTCTTTACAGATCTCTACAGTAGCCAAAGTAGTCAGGACCGTAATGAGACTGGCGGTAGGGAAAAACAGTCAGACGTTCCACCAGTGACGAAGGACGAGGTCAAGAAAGCACTAGAAACTATGAAAAGGGGGAAATCAGCTGGAGAGGATCAGATAACTACAGATTTGCTGAAGAACGGGGGGGATATCGTGCTAGAAAAACTGGCCACCCTGTATACGCAGTGCCTGGTGTCATCGACGATACCGGAACCATGGAAGAATGCAAACATTATCCTCATTCACAAGAAAGGGAACTCTAAGGACCTTAAAAATTACTGACCAATCAGCTTACTGTCTGTTACGTATAAGGTATTTACTAAGGTAATCGCTAATAGAATCAGGACAACCTTAGACTGCAATCAAGCAAAGGATCAAGCAGGGTTTCGGAAAGGGTACTCTACTATCGATCATATCCATACCATCAATCAGGTGATAGAAAAATGCTCGGAATATAACCAGCCCTTATATATAGCATTCATTGATTACGAAAATGCATTTGACTCTGTTGAAACCTCGGCGGTGATGCAGGCATTGCGAAATCAGGGGGTAGACGAGCCGTACGTGAAAGTGCTGGAAGATATATATAGTGGCTGCACAGCAACCACAGTTCTGCATAAAGAAAGTAACAAAATTCCCATAAAGAAAGGTGTTAGGCAAGGAGACACAATCTCCCCAGTACCATTCACAGCTTGTTTAGAGGAAGTATTCAGAGACTTGGAATGGGAGCAGTTAGAGATAAGGGTAGATGGAGAATACCTCAGTAATCTGCGATTTGCTGATGGCATTGCCTTGCTAAGCAACTCGGGGGATGAACTAAAAATAATGATCGACGACCTAGACAGGAAAAGTAGAAAGGTAGGCTTGAAAATCAATATGCAGAAGACTAAGGTAATGTTCAACAGCCTCGGGAAGGAACAGCAGTTTACATTAGGTAGCGAAATACTGGAAGTAGTAGGCGAATATGTCTACTTAGGACAGGTAGTAACCGCAGATCCGGACCACGAAAAGGAAATAACAAGAAGAATACGATTGGGATGGAGCGCATTTGGCAAGCACTCGCAGATTATGACTAGCAGCTTACCGGTATCGCTCAAGAGGAAAGTATACAAAAGTTGCATCTTGCCTGTACTCGCCTATGGGGCTGAAACGTGGAGGCTAACCAAGAGAGCTCTACTTAAGTTGAGGACAACCCAGAGGGCTATGGAACGAAAAATGGTAGGGGTAACATTTAGAGATAGAAAGCGTGCAGAGTGGGTCAGAGAAATAACTCAAGTTACCGACATTCTAGTAGAAAGTAAGAAGAAATGGACATGGGCAGGACATGTAGTGCGAAGAGAGGATAACCGATGGTCGCTGAGCGTAACAAACTGGATTCCAAGGGAAGGAAAGCGTAGCAGGGGGCGGCAGAAAGTTAGGTGGGTGGATGAGATTAAGAAGTTCGCAGGGGTCAAGTGGATGCAGCTAGCACAGAACCGGGTTAAGTGGAGAAATATGGGAGATGCCTTCGCCCTGCAGTGGGTATAATCAGGCTGATGATGATGAATTGCCATGAACTCTACTAAAAAGATCGGTGTGTAATCCGGAACGCGTGCCGAAAAACTCCAAGAAAAAAGACTGGAAAATTTTTAATTGCTGCTTTCTGCGCAGTCACAGACGCATCAGTGGCGATTACAGTGTGATCAGGGAGGTTTTCAAGGTGATCAGATAGGAGACTGGATTTTAGACTTGAAGGTAAATGCTCCACAATTGATGGAAATATAAAGTCAAATATGATATCCACAATGCACGTTGAACGACCAATAGAATTTATAGAACCAAGGTCCACACCAATGTTTGCTAAAATGCTCTGCGTGAACACAACATGAGGCATGCAAAACCTTGGCCACTGGTGAGTGAGAAAGAGGGCCGGTTTTGACACAAAAATAGGTACAGCCACACCTAGAGTTCAAGCAGGATGTCGCACAACCTTCCCGATTATCTATTTTATTCCAACAGTTTCGGACGATGCATCGTCCTTCTTCAAGATAGAATTGAGAATGTAGAATAAGTCCGTACATTACGCCACTGTTAAGAGAGGGAGAAGGAATTCTCGCTCTATATATATATATATATATATATATATTGAAGAGGGGTTTATTGGGGGTTATTCGAAGGACTGGAGACGGCGACCGGTGAGACAAGACGATCCTGGAGCGAAGCACAATCTCGTCCGAAAAAGACGGTCCGAGCTCTCAGTGCGCGTGCCAGCTAATCGGCATCTTCATCGTCGTTAGTGTTGGCGCTGTATCATCTTCCTTACAATTGCCCCGGCGAAAAGAGGGAGCCATCCTGGCGACTTAAGGCGAGGGTATGACAAGGGGATCGTTGTATGGCTTAAGTCGACTGACGTGAACAACTTCTCGGCCACGGCGACGGTGGTCCGAAGAAGGCGTTGCTGGCTCCACGACGTAGTTAACTGGTGATGTACGCTCTAATACACGATAAGGGCCATTATACTTTGCAGAGAATTTGGAATCAGACGGAACACAGAGCCAAACGAGGGTGTTGATAGGAAAGTCAGCAGCGGGCTTGCCGTGATCGCTCTCATGTCGGCGAAGATCTTGAATGTCCGACGTGAATGAGTGCGCCAGCTGACGGCACTGCTCAGCATTACGGGCCACAGCAGGAAGAGAAGTGTACTCTGAACTGTCGGGGTGGTAAGGAAGTATGGTGTCCAGTAGACAGGAAGGCTCACGACCGTAGAGGAGAAAGAATGGGGAAAATCCAGTCATTGCCTGAGACGCTGTCGTATAGGCATAGGTGACGTACGGAAGCACCTGATCCCAATTAGACGCGTCAGAAGAAACGTACATGGCGAGCATGTCACCAAGAGTTCGGTTAAACCTTTCTGTGAGGCCATTGGTTTGAGGATGGTAAGCTGTGGTGGTTCAATGTATTATTTTGCAAGCTTCCAACAGCTAGTGGACCACTTGTGATAGGAAGACGCGGCCGCGGTCACTGAGAAGTTCACGAGGAGCCCCGTGACGTAGAACAAAGTGGCGTATTATAAAGAAGGCGACGTCACGAGCACTAGCCGTAGGCAGGGCTGGAGTCTCCGCGTAGCGAGTGAGGTGATCCACGGCGACTATTATCCAATGGTTGCCTGATGTCGAGGATGGAAGAGGGACATATCGGTCGATTCCGACACGATCGAAGGGTCGCGCTGGGCAAGGCAATGGCTGTAATGGGCCGGCGGAGGGGCGCGGAGTAGACTTCGGCTGCTGACAAGCAGTACAGGAGCGAATATAGCGGCGGACAAAGTTGTACATCCCCCGCCAGTAGTACCGCTGGCGGAGACGCTCGTATGCCTTCAACAAGCCAGCATGTGCGCTATGCGCGTCGGCATGGTTATGGGCACATATTTCTGTCCGAAGATGGCGAGGAATGACCAAGAGCCATTTGCGACCATCCGGGCGATAGCTTTTGCGATACAGCAGACCACCCCGGATCATAAAATGGGAAGCTTGGCGACGAAGGGCTTGCGGGAATGAAGATGTTGAGGACGAGGTGAGGACGTCTAGGAGTGAAGATATCCAGGGATCCCGGCGTTGTTCAAAAGGAAGATCGTCGGAAGTAAGGGCTGCAACGGAGGGTTCGGATATCGAGTCCGAGGGTGCAGGAGAAGGCAGCGGCGAGCGCGACAAGGCGTCAGCGTCGGAGTGTTTGCGTCCCGATCGATATATCACGTCAAAGTCAAAACCTTGAAGGCGGAGAGCCCAGCAGCCGAGGCGTCCTAAGGGTCTTTCAGGGAAGCCTACCAGCAGAGGGCATGGTGGTCGGTGATAACGGTGAAGCGGCGGCCATATGGGTAGGGGCGAAACTTTGTTAAGGCCCACACGATTGCAAGACATTCCTTTTCCGTGACGGTGTAGTTAGATTCAGCTTTCGTTAGCGCTCAGCTAGCGTAAGCAACTGCATATTCAGAAAAGCCGGATTTGCGTTGAGCGAGGACAGCACCGAGACCGATGCCGCTGACGTCAGTGTGCACCTCTGTAGGAGTGGATGGGTCATAATGGCGGAGAATAGGCGGCGAAGTTAGTAGACGACGGAGCGTAGTGAAAGCATCATCGCAGAGTGAGGTTCATTTAGACAAGTCGGCGGGACCATTTAACAATTTTGTAAACGGTGCAATTATGGTAGCGAAATTGCGGACAAAACGACGAAAATATGAGCAAAGGCCGACTAAGCTGCGCAGCTCTTTAACAGAAGTCGGTTTCGGGAATTCAGTGACCGCACGTAGTTTGTCCGGATCGGGCAGGACACCATCTTTGGACACATCATCCAGTATTGTCAGCTTGCGGGCGCCAAAACGACACTTCTTCAGGTTAAGTTGAAGACCGGCGCCAGTGAGACCGCTCAGGATTTGGTGCAATCGGGAGAGAAAACAACGATATCATCCAAATAACAAAGGCACATGCTCCACTTCAGGCCACGTAAGATGTTGTCCATCATTCGCTCAAACGTAGCAGGAGCGTTGCAAAGACCAAACGGCATCACAATGAACTCATATAGTCCATCAGGGGGAACAAAGGCTGTCTTGGGGCGGTCAGAATGAGCCATAGGGACTTGCCAATAACCAGAGCACAGTTCCAGGGACGAAAAGAACTCGGCCCCTTGTAAACAATCGATGGCGTCGTCAATGCGGGGTAGTGGGTATACGTCTTTACGTGTAATTTTGTTAAGACGGCGGTAGTCAACGCAGTCTTACGGAGCCATCCTTCTTTTTCACAAGTACTACTGGAGACGACCACGGACTAGATGAAGGCTGAATTACGCCACGTTGTAGCATGTCGTCAACCTGCTCAGCAATAACACGGCGCTCCGTAGGCGAAACACGGTAAGGGCACTGGCGAAGAGGGGCATGACTGGCGGTGTCGATGTGGTGAACAACTTCGGTCGCACGCCCAAGGAAGTCGTCTGTACGTCAAACGAAGAACGGAACTGGTTGAGGAGAACAAACAGTTGCTCACTGTGAGTCAGGTCAAGGTAACTTGCCACAGATGATTGAAAAAGGTCCCAACTCGGTATATCGTAAAACGCAGTAATCGTCGTTAGGGAGGCTACGTGGGCCCTCTGTGGTAAATACCCGTCAACATCAAACGGCGAGATTAGGTCAGCAACTTCAATATGGCCAAGGCATTCGTCATGAAGTAGCGGGACCACAGCGGTTGAGGCATTCGCAACAACAATTTCAGCGGTACCATGGTTAATATTGATGATAGCAAAGGGAAGAGGAGTTTACGGCGAGAAGCGAGCATGGGAGAAGGCGCAAAAAGAACAGTCGCGTTTAAGGAAAAGGGTACACACACGGGAACAATCACAGCACAGTTGGGCGGAGTGTCGGTGTCGTCGGCGACAACAAGTTTGACGCAAGAAAAAGACGGCGCATCGTCAAGAATCGCATCACAGAGCGCAGAGAAGGCAATGTGGGCGCGGGCGCAGTCAATAACAGCATTGTGGCGGGACAGGAAATCCCAGCCAAGAATTAAGTCATGCGAGCATGACGCAAGCACTAAAAACTCGACGATGTATAAGACGTCCGCGATAACGGCACGCGCTGTGCAAGCAGCAGACGGATGAACGAAATCGGCGCTGGCGGTGCGAAGAGAGAGTCCAGAAGGCGGGGTGGTGCCTTTATGAAGCGACCGACAAAAACTTTCGCTAATGACGGAGAGAGTGGCCCCTGTATCGACGAGTGCAAGGCTACGAACACCATCAACAAAAACTTCGAGAACGTTCGGCGGAGACAGACGAGGACTTGTGGTAGGCGATATGTGCGCAGTTCATGCCCCAGGAACTGCGGCGGCTAGTTTTCCGAGTCTTGTGTCACGCTGCGACGCCGCATTGGAGAAACGGACCGACGGCGAGGGGACGGCGAGCGGTGCAGTGGAATGTGCTGGCGGCCCGACGAGTTGTGCCGCTGCCCTGGAGATGTAACCGAAGGTGGGTGCATGGTGTCGTATTGATAATTGCAGTCATCCATAGTGCGTGCAGGGGCAGAGCGCAGAGTGCGACGGCACAGGCGGGCGACGTGGCCGGGAATACCGCAGGCATAGCAAATAGGCCGGTTGTCATTCGTGCGCCAAGGATTGTAGGGAGGCGTCGTAGATTGGAACCGTGGGGTGACAGATGGTGGGGTGACATAGTCGGCACGTACGCGGTGGTGGCGGTGGGCAGGCGGTAACTTGTGCATACGTGGGAGGCATCTGTACTTGCACAGGTAGAGGCGGCACGACAACAGGGGGGCTGTAACTTAATGGTGCAGCAAAAGGTGTGGGCTGCAGTGGAACAGGGTCGGCATGAGGTGCGACAGGCGCTGGCTGGCCAAAACTGGGAATGGCATCAGCACCCTCCTGCGTGATGGTGTGTCGGATAGAAGGGTTAAGCAGCTGGGCTGTAGATGACGGGCGTGGGCCAGACAAAAGCCCAAGCTATCGGGAGACCTCATCCCGAACGAAGTCTTTGATGTCAGCCAAAAAGTCGCTGCTCACAGCCATGCCAGAGATGGACGCAGCAGGTGAGGGAAGGCGACGTCTGCAGAGGCGTTGTTTGAGCATTTCGTCGAAACTTTGGCAAAGGTTGTATACTGATGCCACCGTGTTTGGGCTCTTTACCCACAGCATGTGAAATGCATCGGCATCAATGCACTTCATTATGTATTTTATCTTGGCAGCCTCATCCATAGACGGGTCGACACACTTGCATAAATTAACGACGTCTTCAATGTAGCTTGTGAAGCTTTCCCCTTCATGCTGAACACGTACGCGCAGGGCTTCTTCAGCGCGTAGCTTTCGAACTGTGGGACGACCGAAAACGTCCGTGAGCTTTGCCTTAAAGTTGGCTCAAGTTGGCATGTCGGCCTCATGATTTCGATGCCAGATGTTAGCAACGTCACTCAGGTAGAAGATGACGTTGTTGATTTTCATGCGGTCATCCCAGTTGTTATGGCGTCTTACCCGCTCGTACGAGGCCAACCAATCTTCAACGTCCTGGTCGCCCTACCCACTGAAAACTGCGGGGTCTCGCTGCCGAATGGCACCGGAGCATGAGATGGACTGCGAAGGGGCTGCCACCGCCTGTTGGCCTGTCTCGTTTGTCGCCATAGCTATCGTACGGCTGCGGAGCTCCACGGTGATCGTGTAAGAGTCGTACCCCGGCAGCGCCAAGACCTTAACCGCTAGCATAAGTGTGAACTTCGGTAGGCGCCGCAGGATCAAAATGGCGGAGAATCGGGGGTGACACTAGAAGGCGCCGAAGCGTCGAAAAGGCCGCATCACAGCCAGACGTCCAAAACGAAAGAATGGCGTCACCGGCAAGGAGCTCAGTCAGCAGCGAGATGATCGAAGCGAAATTGCGGACGGAGAGACGAAAATACGAGCACAGCCCGATAAAACTACGCAGCTCCTTTAGGGACGTTGGGCGTGGAAACTCGGCTACTGCACGGAGTTTCGCAGGAGCAACGTGTCCCAATATAGGAAGCTGGCTAGCCCCGAAGCACTACTTTTCAAATTATTTGCAGGCCGGCAACAGTCACTTTATCACACGCTCAAGACTATCCAAATATGACGTAAAATTTTTTGAGAACACGACAACATCATCCAGGTAACAAAGACAGTCATGCCACTTGAGTCCGCACATAACTGTGTCCATCATGCGCTCGAAGGTGGCCGGTGCGTTGCACAATCCAAACGGCATGACGTTAAATTCATAGAGACCGTGAGGTGTCACAAAAGCGGTTTTTGGTCGATCGTCAGCTGTCATGGGTACTTGCCAGTAGCCCGAGCGCAGGTCCAGAGATGAAAAGAATCCGGCGCTTTGAAGGCAATCGAGAGAGTCATCAGTACGTGGAAGGAGGTACACGTCTTTTCGCGTTGTCTTGTTCAATCGCCTGTAATCAACGCAGAACTGGATAGAGCCATCCTTTTTCCTCACGAGAACAACTGGAGAAGCCCAAGGGCTGTGCGAAGGATGGATGACGCCTCGCTGAAGCATGTCGTCAACGTGCTCGGTGATAACTTGGCGTTCTGCAGCCAATACGCGATAAAGGCGCCGGCGTACCGGGGCGTGCGTACCGGCGTCGATGCAGTGAGGAACAACGGATGTGCGCCCCAAAGATGTCTGAGGAAAGCCGAATGAAGAACGGAAGTGCCGAAGCAAGCTGACGATCGATCTAGTCGCCTTGATCTGCTGAAAGGCTGGCATCAAGACCGCCAAAAAAAGCTGCAGGAGAGTTGTCGTTCTGTACAGAAGCAGTCAAGTTAATAGTATCGAGCTGAAGTGGGGCTGGGTCTTCTGAGATGGCATATGTCATAGCGTCATCAAACGACTCGACATGACTAAGACGTTCTCGACGAAGAAGCATTGATGGACAGGGCAACGGGTTAGAGACATACATGGCGCTGTAGCCACCACAGAAGGTCAGAAGGGCAAAAGGCAGGACTAAACAATGGCGACAATTAGCGGCATAAGTCGGAGTGAAAAGACCAGCGAATCGGAAAAGCAGGCTTAGGATATGGGCACGAGGACGGTAGAGCAGGCGGGGATGTCAGTATCTTTGGCCATGGTTATCTTATCGACGTGGAGCGGCGTGTCGGACGTGGCGGCAGGTGAAAGCTGAGGCAATTTGATGCTGGCTCGGGCACAATCAATAATCGCATGATGACTGATGAGAAAGTCGCAACCCAGAATCAGTTCGTGAGAGCAGTGAAACAGCACAAGAAATTCTGCGGCGTACAAAACACCCTGAATGATAATTCGAGCTATGCACACCACAAGCGGTTGAATGCGATTGGGGCTGGCAGTTTGGAGAAAAAAATTCGAAACAGGCGTCGTAACTTTACTAAGTCGGCGGCAAAGGTCGGCACTTATAACAGACGCAGCGACGCGTGTCCACAAGCGCGAGAACTGCGACGCCATCAATAACGTTGACCGGGGAAGACGGAGGATTTGCACAGTGGCCACTTATAACAGACACAGCGGAGCCAGTGCCCGCAAGCCTCGAGAACTGCGACGCCATCAACAAACAGTTCGATAACGTTGGCCGGGGAAGGAGGACTTGCAGAACTAGAAGAAAACGCAGTTCTTACCTCCAGAACTGCGGCTGTTAGTTTTCCTCCGGGCCAACAGGAGAGCGACGGCGCAGCGGCGAGAGGGAAGGATGGCGGGGAGACGGCGATCGGCGGGAAGTGTGTGAGGAGCGGCCAGGATAAAATGAGTGAGTAGAAGTGCCAGCAGCAACAGGGGGAAGGGAAGGTTCATAGTTTGCACTGTAGTTGGAAATGTATAGGCCGGGGCCATTGCGGTACTACTGCGCGCGCTGGCAACAAAGTTGGGCGACGTGGCCAGGAACGCCACATGAATAACAGATTGGGCGGTTGTCGGAGGTCCACCATGGATTGTTGACCGGACGTTGAGGAGGCAGATAAGGGCGGGGTGGACGTGGTGGGGTGGTAATGGCGCAGCATACGCGACAGGGCAGGGTGGTGGTCTGGCGGCGACAGCGGCGCCCTTTAGCGGAGCTTTCACAGGCGTAATTTGAGAGCTTGGCGGTGAAACTTCTGCAACTTGCTCCTCGGTGGTGCGTCGAAGTGCAGGATCTAGCGATGGGGGATTGCGGCAGAAGAAGGGAGGAGCGACAATTGGCGAGCTACTTCCTCCCGTATAATGACCTAGACCTCGGGAAGGAGGGAAGGTGATTAAAAAGCGAGACCGCATGCTGTAGAAGGCGCGAATATCCGATCTTTCACGACAGAACGCCGAGTAGAAGATCGTTGCCTCTTGAGGATGTCGTAACTCTGACAGATCTGAACCACTTCGACGACGGTTTGCGAGTTTCTGGCCACCAGCATTTGAAAGGCATCGTCGGAGGTTCCCTTCAGGATTTTGGTGATCTTATCAGCTTCAGACATAGAAGGATCAACACGTTTACAAAGATCCACAATGTTCTCTACGTAGCTGGTGAATGTTTCCTCAGGACGTTGAGCGCGGGCTCCGAGGCGTTGTTCGGCGCGAAATTTGCGCACAGTAGGGCGGCCATTTTGAAAGCTCGTTTTGAAGGCCGACAAGGCTGGCAGGTCGGGTTCGTGGTTGCGGAACCATAGATTGGCTACATCGGTCAAGTAAATAGGGACATTGGCTAACTTGGTGGTATCGTCCCACTTGTAGGCGCTTACGCCTTCGTAGGAGGATAGCGAACCATCCACATCCTGGTCATCTGCGCCCCTGAAGGAGCTGGGGTCATGCTGGCGAAGCCCACCAGAGCACAGGATGGTAGGGGGAGCGGTGGGAGCAATCGAGCATGGAGTGGCGGTCTGGCTTGTTGCCTCAGGCATAGCGGATGGCAGAGCGAGTGTGCGGCTGCGAAGCTCCAGCGTGAGGAGGGAGCGAAGAGCAGCCTGCACCAAATGTAAGGGTACATTCAAGCTCAGTTCGGTGTTCCGGTCGAACCTTTGTTGTTGTTGTTCTCCTCTAATTTGACGGCACATACCCATCAAATTATTTAACTTGCGCGTCACTTTGAAACATATTTGTGTGTGTGTCCGGCAGGATGATCAGTGGCTATGCCTGGTCCTGCGGGGCTGGGACTGGTTAAACGCCGTTTGCGGTGGGGGCTAGCTTGTCACCGAATTTTTATCTGTTGTAGGCAGTCACTGCACCCGCCACCGCTGCGGTGGTGGACGACGGCCGTTGTGACGCCCGTCTTTCTCTCCCTCTTCTTTTTCTTTGTTTTCTATTTTCTCTTCTTGCCACACGAGGCAGCGGAAGGGGCTCAGCTACAGAGCCAGTAGCAGGACTGTGCATTTTCCTTCTTCCTACAGTCACAACATATTTAATTGTGTGTGCGTGCTCTTTCCCAAAAAATGTACAAGCTTTCGCCTGTGCCAGTGGAAGTTTACTCGAGGAAATGAAAATACAAAAGGGCCAACAAGACACGCCTCATGGCCTCAGATAAAAACGGAAACTAGTGTCGTAACCATATGCATGGAAAATATTCCGAGAAACAACTGAAACCGTGGGCATGAATCATCGTTCCTTCCTAAAATTCACGGGAGGCGAGTACAATTTATACGAAGCAAATGCCTTTTGACTCCCATTACCGTACTGCCTTGTGCTGACGAAAGGAGTTCATGCACACCAACGGCAATTTAGATTTTTTGTTAACGTGCTGCAGAGGTTCGAATAATCTACCTTTTCTTCTGACTTGCCCGTACTCAGTCGTTAATGGCGCTTCTATGTAGCCCTTTCTTTAGTGTTCCTATATGAAAGTGTATATGCTCACATATAGAAGAACACTAGCTTTTTTAAGGTGTCTTTAAGGTGTGGTCGAAGTTCTGCATCGCTCACTCGTGGCTCTTCTTTTTCTTCTGAGAATTTTTCTTTGGCTAATGATCAAACTACAGTGTGCTTTCTAATTGAAAAGCAGCTCTCCAACTCTTCATCTCAATATATCGGAAAGACGCTTAAACAGCTGCTATCAAATTTCGCATTAGGAACTATTTTAATCGTCCTTTAACTTTTCTTTGTGAGTTAACAGGAGAGCTGTGCTTGTCTGGCTAAGAGAGTAAAAGTGTTCGTCTAATTCCACAAATGCCTCGCTGATGCCTTGAATGTTAGCAGCAAGAACGAGTGAGGATAAAGCATTGCGGGGACAAAGTTACGGCCTGTACAAAGCATGGCAGAAGGTCAAACCATAGCGAGACAAAACGCAGAGGTCGTACCATTTATGGCTCTCGGTTCAGCGTCATTCTAAGATGGGAACTGGCCACGGATCAGCACAACCAGTACTGCATCAAAGCCACATCATTTCCATACAAGTATAGAAGACACACGATACGAGAAATGAGTTGAAAATACAGAGCGAGAGAGAGAAAGAGAGAGAGAGCTTTTATTTGTCCAACAGGGTGACTATCCCGCTCTTCTGGGGTTAGACCCGGAAGGTGGGACAGTCGCCTTAGTTGTAGGCTGGTAGTTCTTGGACTCCGGCGGCATCTTCGGCCAGTCGAACAATTTCGCTTTGGCATCTGGGGTCTGAGCTTCGCAGAAGGGTCTTCCAGGTGTCTAGTTATATATTTAGCCCTTTCTGGTGACTTCGCACATTCCCATATTATGTGATCTAGTGATCCCCTTTCCTTACATAATGAACATAGGTCTAATCGTATTTTCGGCCATATATGACTGACTAAAACTGGGTTCGGGTATGTATTTGTCTGTAGCTTTCTCCATGCTACTGCTTCTTCTTTGCCTAACGTGGGGTCTAGTGGTGGTCGCACTCTCCTGCTCAGTCTGCAATGTGTTGTTATTTCGATATAGTTTATCAGGTCCTCTTGTTTGCATTGCTCCGGTGACACTACTCCAACCCGGTGTGTGAGATGTCGGGCTAGTTTGTCTGCCGCCTCATTTCCGGGCACGCCTGCATGGGCTGGCGTCCAAACAAGGGTGACGTCTCTTTCTAGTCGCTTTTGATCGAAGATTCTATCCGCGATCTTTGCTATTACCCCTGAGGTGTAGCTCCTGATTGCGCTTTTGCGGACACTGACTGTATTTGGCCTCGGTCTGAGCAAGAGCCAGCGTTATTGCAGCCTCTTCCGCTGTCTGTATCGATTTTGTTTTTATAGACACTGCTGTAACCATTTATCGCTTGCCATTGAGTACGACTGCATTCTTTTCCCTTTGCCGCAGTATGCAGCGTCTACATATGCAATTCTACCTGAATTTTCTGCTTCGATTCTACGTGTCCATATTTATACCCTTTTCTCTCGTCTTTGTTTATTATATTCAGGGTGCATGTTCATTTTTAATGGGAGAATGTGGGCCCGCTTCCGGACCTCCCCTTTCATTTCCTCTGTCTTTTCCCAGTATTCCTTCGGTTGTATACCTATTTCCCTCAATATGTTCCTTCCACCCTTAGTTTTCTCTAGCCTTCTTTGTTGTGTAGCTACTAGCTGGTGTTGCCTCAATTATTTCATCTAATGTGTTGTGCATTTCCAGCATCATACGCCTGTCAGGGTAGGTACTTACCGGGAGGTGTAGTGCTCTTTTAATGCATTTTGTGATCATGCTACGGATCCTGACTTTTTCGGCCTTTTTGCAGGTCTAAGTATGGCGTGGCATACCCGACTCTGATTATTACGAAAGCTTGTATGAGTCTTAATAGGTTACTGTCCTTAAGGCCTCCTTTTTTGTTAGCTATTCTCCTTATAAGATTTGTCGTTTGTATGACCTGTCCTTCCAGTTTCTTTATCGTTTCTCCGTTGTATCAGTTTGTTTCGAGGACCATTACTAGCACCCTCATTTGCTCGACTTTAGGGACTGCTTGTCCCTCCACTTCTATATTTACGTCCACTTGTACTTTTTGCTTAGGTGTTTTGGGCTGTATATAAACAACTCCAATTTTTCTGAAGAACATTCCATGCCCCTCTCTTTTGCGTATTGTACAGTGTTTGCGGCCTCTTACAATTTGTGCTCGATTTCAACATCGCTACCTTTGTTTATCCAAATCGTTATGTCATCCATATATAGGCTGAATTTTGTGTTGTATATTTTCCTTAGCTTTTCTGGAAGTCCATGCATGGCTATGTCGAAAAGTCGGGGTAATAGCACCCTTCCTTGTGGTGTGCCCCTGCTCCCCAGTTCTAATATCTAGGACGCTATCCCCTGGTATCTTATTTTTGCTTTTCTGTCTGTTAGAAAGTTTCTTACTGATTCATACATCCTGTACCCTATGTTTAATTCCGTGAGGTTCTGTAGAATAGCATCGTGTTTTACACTGCCAAATGCGTTCTTCGGGTCCAATCCTACTTTACCATCTTTTGATCTTGATTTTACTATATCATGGTGTATCCGGCGCCTATTATCTTGCATACTAAGATGTTGCCTGAACCCTATACCCTCCCGGGGCCATAGCTGATTCTCCTCCATGTATCTGGTCAGTCTTATCTGAATCACATGTTCGAATAGTTTACCTACACATGATGTCAGTGATATTGGTCTCAAATTATCGACCATCGGAGGTTTTCATAATGGTCGCTGCCTAGGTTTAATTCCAGGTTGTACCACTCTTGACCTTCTATGTTTTTTGAAAGTGCGAGGTCCGGAGACTTGTCTTTGCTGACTCTATTTCCTATCCTCGTAGTACTGTGTGGGTAGTTATTCTGTGTGAAGCCTTGCTCCTGAATATCTCCCCATAGCTACCTGTCTTTGGGGCATTGTCTACTGTAACCCCATGCTTGATGTTGTGCATTGAAGTCACTATTAGTAGCTTTTGCCCTCCGCATATAATTTTAACATTTTATTTATTGCTCGGAATCTGATCATTTTTCTGCTTTTGCGAGCTCTAGACATTGAGTGTGAAAATATCAGGCTCTGTAATGCCCCCGGGTAATACCTCCACAAACACGTGCTCTATGTTCCTGGATCCTACATCGTGCTCCAGAGCTGTCACATTTCTTTTTACTAGCGTTGTCACCCTCGTTTGCACTCCTTTGTTACTATATTAAAAGCTTGGTATCCCGCCAATTTCGCTGGACCCCCTGTTCCCTGCAGCGCTTGAAAAGAAAAGTTGAGTTTGAAATAGAAAAGTTTTGAAGCAAACCAGCCCAGCAAACAGCAAGGAATTTAGCGCATAAGGGCGTGTTGTGCCGCCCTAAGCGCACAGTGAAGAACGCACTCCAGCCAACCTAAACTGAGCACGTCAAGCCAGTATCAAGCACAAATCCCAGCTGGTTCGCCATGTCACCGTAGGTGAGGCCAGTTTTGGGGTGTATGGTCGAAAAGAAGGAGGGGACAAAATAAATCAGGGTATCAGCTTAGGAGATGCAATTTGTGCATTAAATTTTATTTTTTATTGTTACACTGCATGAAAAATGCAAGCCTACTGTCTGCACACTTAGGCACCGATTCTAGCATAGACCCCCAGCCAGCGCAGCACGGACATATAACCAATTTCGTGGTGCGGAGCACAGCTACATGAACCAAGACACCTGGTGTTACACACACACACACACACACACACACACACACACACAAGCTTCTACCGAGCATTTGTACCGTTATTACGGTTCTCGTACTTAGTAAGAACAATATATAGTGCAACACCTCGTACTCACTTTTGTCACTAAACTTCGTCTGAATGCCTGTTATTGCTAGCATTGCTACCCCTGTCAATCTGTTGTACACGGCCCTTGTTTTCCAGTTTCAGATTGAGTGAAGCCGGTCGCTAGATCTTTTTTGCGCCGCCTATTGAATGCAGTTCGATTGCATAATCAGCACCATTGAGCACTGCTGCAGCTAATAGCCCGCCAACGCCGTTGCATATTGCACTTCCAAGTACATAAAAGGACACCCCCAATATGAGCGGCTCGCACTCACACATGCTGGCCAAGCGGTACTGCAGCAAGTTGGGATTCACCCCACTGAGGGCGGCCCAAAGTAATGCTGAACTTACCCCGGAATATCGACTAAACCTCCGCATCCCTCCCATTCCCAAACGGATGCGCCCGGAACGCCACCCCGAAAGACGGGCCGACCGGGCACCTCAATTCGAAAAAAGCTTCAGCGGACGTCCGGAAGTCACGTATACGGACGCCTCTTACCATCATTCGAAGCCAGCGATGGTGGCGGTAGCTCTCGCCCCTCACCGCAGCTTGTACAACGCCTGCAGCATTCGCAATGCCGAAACAGTCACCGCAGCTGATGAGGTTGCCATTGCGCTAGCGCTAGCCGGTCCTAATTCCAAAATTGTCATCGGTGATTCTCAACAGGCCATCCTCAACTATGATTCTGGCCGTATCTCTTGCCAGGCGTTACACATTCTAATTTCTACTGCACCCTCTTATACATCTCGCTTACTTCCCTCGGCTCCAACTCACGAGTCGCTCAGCGAAAATGCGCAAGCGCGCACTCTCGCTCGAGATCTCAACTGCCGAGTCGAGAGTACGATCAGACACCCTGCTTCTCCTGACACTAATATCTCACGCGCTTCTCTACTCACCACTTACACAGGCATACTCCAGCCCTACTGACTCGAACGATGCTCATATCCTCCCGCACACCACGAGATCTAACAAGACGTGAGGCCGTCCAATGACACAAACTACAAACTGGCAGCTTCCAACAGCTCTTATACAGCGGGATTTTTCCGCAACAGATATCCCCTTTGTTCAAATACTGCTCAACTCCGGGCACTCTCATGCACATGGTGTAGACTTGTACACAGTACGACACAGAAAACTCAAACACCCCTGAGGCGTGGAAGTCTCTCCTGCCTACGTCCGAGCCAGCAGATTGACGCCGGGTTATCCAGCGCGTGGTGGAGGCCGCGACATCCCTAGGGATTCCCGCCGACCTTCTCTAAGCCAGCGCAACCGGTCCTTTGGCTGGTCCCCTATTTTTGGGTAGATAAAAGAATTCACCACCACCACATGAGCAACTCAGCGCAGCTACATGACACAGTCTGGTTTAGTTTGATTTATGGGGTTTAACATCCCAAAGCGACTGAGGCTATGAAAGACGACATAATGGAGAGGTCCGTAACTTCCGACCACACGGGGTTCTTTAACGTGCACTGCCGTTGCACAGCACGCGGGCATTACTCCGTTTCGCCTCCATGGAAGCGCAGTCGCCGCATTCCAGAACATGACACAGTACTTCTATCAGAGGGAAACTCTGCATTTCACTAAGGTTTGGTTTGTTTAAGGCCGCGATAAACAACAGCTTTTTTTGTTGGTTTAGGGGAAAATGACCCTGTGAGAACTCGCGAAGATGTTCGCTTCCACGCATCTTCGCTTCTAACCCGTCTTAGCACCCGCCGACGACGCCTGTCTCCTTCGCTGACCGATTCACGTTCCCATCACGGGGGGGGGGGGAGAGATTAAGGCGCCGGCTTACCCCTCAGCCAAGTCGGCTTCTGTCGTAGACGCCCCCGCATGCGTCTTGTCACGAAATATTAACCAAACAAATTCCCCTCTGCCTGGACGGTAGGCGCCGGCTTACCCCTCGCAGCATCGGCTTCTGTCGTAGGGGCAATGGACGCCCCCGCGCGCGTCTTGACGATCCCTTTCAGGCCTCCGGTGGCTAGCAAAATAGCGTCCTCGTCTCAACCCCCCCCCCCCCCCCGCGCGGCGCTTCTTCGAAGGAACGTGGCAGTTAATGGAGCCGTTGGACAGACAGCGTCTCTCCCGTTTCGGGCGGCAGCGACGGTGACGAGCATTTCTTTTTTTCATGTAGACCTTGGGATAGAAAAAGGAGGATGAGCGCCGATGGGGAGAGGTTGTTAATTCTCTAGTGGAGAGAGTGGAGTGGAGTGGAGAGACCGGGGTTGGTTCTTATTAATCAACGGGTTTGATTGGCTGAGTATTTCTGAGGCGGATCATGTGAAGCGACCGCCCTGATGTCTTTGTTTGTCGTTGCCATGAAATAGCGGCCATCAGACCCGGTTGAGCAGTTCTGTCCAGTCGAGCACAGCTGGCGACTCCGTGCTCGGCACGAAGTTTTCCTGTGTGAGTTAAGCGGTTCTCTGTGTGGGATGTTTTGTGCTTGTGATGTACTCTTTTGCTAGAACGGTGGCAGCTCTGTGTGAGGCCACCAGTGCAAATTCAATTGGCTTTTGTTTATATAATCAGTAAATATATCTTCCCTCTTCGTTCAACATCAAGACTGCCTGACTTATCATATTCCTTCGTTTGCCGAATCACCCTTCTGAACCTTCAGAAGGCGATACCTGTTCATCACTGTTTGGTTTGAGGGTTTAACGTCCCAAAGCAACCCAGGCTATGAGACACGGCGTAGCAGAGAGCTCCAGAAATTTTGACCACCTGGGTTTTTTCAGCGTCCACTAACATCGCAGAACACATGGGCGCCTTGCTTTTCGCCTCCATCGAAAAGCGGCCGCCGCGGCAGGAATTTGGTACAGTAGTCGAGCACCCATCTGCACCACCACGGCGGTAAGAAGTAATTTCACTAAGAAGTAGTTATGTTACTACAAGACTGAGTTGCTGCTAGATGACATGGAAACAATAGAGTTCCAACACTGAAAGTGTTCACCTCGTTCATTCGCTCAGTGCTCACACTGCTCACGCCAACGCTAACACTGCACTCGGGCAGGTATGTGCTATAATTGTCCACTTCCTGTGTCCCGTTTTTGCAGATTCTCCGCAGGTGTACCTATTCAGTAGCGATGCACGTTTTACAGGAGCATCATCTGCCTGTCGAAATTGTCGTTTTCATTCTCCGCACGACATTCTCCGCTCTTGATGGAGACACACTCTACACGGTTGGAAAGTCACAGCCACAGAGGAACGTACCGTGATGTCTCGGTGACCATTGCTTTCTGAAGCTGAGTAAAAGGAAATGGGAAACCCCGCCGGAATGATCGCACTTCGATGGTGGGGAAATATGTGTGTGCTGCACGTTCTATTTGACTGCACGTTGAAGAACCTCGTCCTCCTATGTGAAGCTTGTTTCTGGCAGATTTACTTTTTGTCTTCGAGGCATGTCGTGACAAGAGGGCGCCAATAATGCATTGAGCACCGGGAGGACATAGACTATGATTAGCGATGACCTGCGACTGAAGTCGGATTTTCATTTCGTATGTTCAGAATCACATGACACTTATACCTATTACCGAATTAGGGTATTCTGCGTACACAAAAAGGCATCGTTGCACAGCTATGCAGAACCCCAGGCATAACGCCAGTTTGCTGACACGTACATGCCATTAAAGGCTCACAGAGTCCCAAACGTAAATACAACAGGACCTCCCATGAAAAAACAAGCGCTCGAACATGTAAAGGTTTATTGGTGCTTTATATAAGGATACAATCAATTTACTCATTTCATCGTTTATTTTTTCTTATTTCGTATTACTCTTAGGTCTGAATATATATTCATCCGATGGCTAGGTTGATAATACATGAAGAAAAATGCCAATGTATGCCCCTCATCGTGCACCAAAATTTCACTTTTAATGAAATTTGGCATCTACAATTCAGGTGGCTAGAGATCAACCTCATGGCGCTGATCTCAAAAGGGGAGCACCCTATAGCTTTCTAAGTACCATCAGAAGCCATGAGCTTTTAATAAGTTATATCCATTGTTTTATCAGCATTTCTACTCCATGCAGATTAAACTCGATTTTGAGATCGAATCCACACAAACAGCGTAGATATTATTTACGTATAATGTCAGATGTATATATCGGGAACCTGACGTCACGACATACACATGTGCTGATTTAGTTTGAGAAAAGCACGATCAAGAATAATTGAATATCAGTTACCCTCGATGCTATATTCACTATTGATATTACAGATCCAGGGAACTGCGATCACACATTCCAAATTCCAAGCACTCTAATCTATTTTGTTTGATCCTTCATGGTGAGGTTTCGTATAGTGGTCAACTTCGTGCAGGCACGAAATGAGTCTTCAGCCTTAGCATAGATATAAAAATTGTATAATTCAAGAAGAGATTACTTTGGCCAACTATTTATAAGAGTTCAAGAAGAAATAATGCAAATTAATGAGTAAACTTCACTGAAGCTAACAAAAAATAGCGCCTTTTTTGACGCTTTAGCTGCAGAATCTATTAGCCATTTGTGAACTGGGCAGGAGAGCTTCCCACTAAAATAATGCGCACTTGTTTTGCGGATTCAGTGGTTCGTCCAGGGAGCAGGAGAAAGCGGAACTAAAGGCGGTCACATGACGGACTGCCGAGCTACAGTCGTCGCCAAGAGCTTCCGAGAATCCGCGGCACCGGATGTAGCACCACGCGACGAAGAACAACTGCACATCAGTGAGGCTGCTGAAGTCCGCCAGCCTGGTTTCAGAGCCGTAGACCTTAAAGGCCTCCACCAGTACGTCCAAGGACAAGACGTTTATCAGACCTGCTAGCTTGGATCTCCCGTCCGATTTGCCGACGCAGTCAAGAGCTAATTGCACCAAGCGCCTCGTCGCATCATTGCTGTAGTATTGATGGAGTGAGATGTCAGCGGACGCCTGTGCGACATAAGCTCCAAGAGCCCCGTACTTCACGGCGTCAACAAGAAAAAGTTCGTACAGCGGAAACGATAGGACGTATGGCGCAAGGACATAGTCACTGAGCCAGTACGAATAGGGCGAGAAACCGTCGAGAGAGTCCCAACCCAGTACACGTGGTATGGCGTTATTTCTCTTGAGTCGAAACATTCCCCACGCTAACTCCCAGTTTTTAACGAGGGAGAAATTCATGTCAGGGAGGAAAATAGTTGAAGCGTGAAAACTTTCGTCTCTAGCTGCCGATTGGTTCAGCGCCTTTAACGCAATATCGAGCGAGTTCCATCTGATGATATTGACCGTAGAGAACGGCACCTTCGATGAGAGTCGAGTAGCGAATTGTTTCCTGATGGATAGGGCGATACGCTCAACATCTCGACGGACCTCCGGATAAAAGCCTTGGATATTGTACGGAACAAACAGGTAGTCTCCGACGAACTTGTAGACGAGCCTGTAGCACCAGCGTCCATGCTCGTATTTAATAAGATCCTGATTGGTTGTACCGTAATGGTTCGTTATCAGGTCGCGGTTTGCGAACAGACTGGCGTACCTTGCTGCCATCCAGGAGACGAAAAGGTGCGTATTATTCTCGCCGACCTTCTTCCAGTATTTTATAAATAACAATACGTAATCAAAACTATATGTCCGAAAACTTGGTTTCGTAGTCACGTTGAATTCGGCGAACAAATTCATCCATTTATCTTTATCCAGGTTTCGTGCTGAGAACGTACCTTTTGACAAGCGTCTCCGGGCGGCAGCAAGACTAGGAACAATTTTTTCCTCGAGCTGGCTGACTTGATCAAAGGTAACAGCCGCTTCCGTATCGCCTCCCGAGAACTGATCTCTGATGAACTCGAAGCTAATACGCCTGCTGTCAAGATTGGAATCCTTTTCTCGTTCTTTGACAACGAATTCAAAAGATGGCGCCACAGCAATCCAGATGTTGTTACTACTTGGGAAAACTCTAATGAGGACCGCCCAATCGAACACGATGTTGAGGATCAGTAGCGTCCGTAAAACGTTTGGCTCCAGGGACATGCGCGGCCACGCGATGCCAGCTCGACGAAAACACTCTCGGATTACGGGGAGCTCGTCTCGTTCCCCTCGCCAAACCATGTCGCAGGAGCGGTAGAAAAGACCGGCCTTTTGCACAATGTTCTGGCCGGTGGCCGGTGGGCTCGTGTCTTTGCTCAAGACCTCTGTCATCTTGTCGATTGCATTGGCGGCAAGCATCGCGTGCACTGAGAACTTCCGCCTAGATCGCCATCCAGAGCAGACATATGCATCGAAGTTGGCGCACGGGTCTAGAGAGATGTTGACGGACGCCACCATGAGCTTGGCGAACTCCCAGCAGGCGGGACTTATGCACGTCCCCGATTTTTCGTGGCGAGGGGCGTGAAAAATGATGAGCAGAAGCAAGAAGCAGACACCGGCTATGACTGCAGCGACGGCAGTGGCAACTGTGGTGATGCGGAGCGGTGAAGATTGATGCTGCGCACGTGGAGAGAGTAGCTGCTTGTACATGGCCCAAGGTGACTGCGAGGAAAGAATGTCAGAAAATTATTACCGTTACGAAGATTTCATTTCCTTGAACAGAGGTCGCAGCAGCAGGAGGTAACAAGTCTATAAAAGACACTTTACGAACCATCGCTTCCTTTTTCTTTGGTATCTTTTACGCCACCTTTTAAGGCACACCTGTTCCATTTAATGCTGCACAATGCGCTACGTTAGTTTCTCGCAAGCAGCACATTTTTGCGACATAAGCAACGCAACAAGAGAGAAAGATCGTAGGAGGTCACAGGGACGTGACCAGCACTGACTAAGGAGGATATGGCGCAAACGGAGACGTAACACGGCGAGGACCTATATGGTGGCTATCGTGGAAGAAGCAGGTTAGAACGAAGGCGAACGAATGTGCAACCTAAATTGGTTAACGGCAGAGTTTTGAGAAGGCTAAATCAAAACAACAAACACAAGCCTTAGCTAATTCACGCGCTATACAACTCCACCTAACTATACCCACTTTTGTGCGCTTGAAATTATAACGCACACACACATATATAAATATGGGCTGACCCGAGATGCCACGCATGACCCCAAGACACAAGGAGAGAGAGACCCGAACGACCATAAGTGACCCCACTGACCTGATATGCCGCCCAATGACCCCATGACCCAAGACACCACTACAAGGAAGACCTTCTCCCCTGCCTATGCCATGCGGTGCGTGCTTTGGCTTCCGCCATGGGGTCGTGGCGACGTGTGGCCTGAGAGTGTCCTGGGCCAAGGTTCATTGGGAATCATCGTGCCGGCAAGCCGTTCTCTTCTTCCTTCTTCCTCTCCTTCAAGCTTCCAGACAATACGCCCATCATCATGCCCTGAACTCAACATCGATAAAATTCCTCGTCCACGATAGGGACGATCGCTCGGTGGCCCCGGCTCATGCACCGCACCAGCAAGGAGGAAGAAGCGGGCAGGAGCGCTCACGCTAGGCCCGCTAGCAGTTTATTAAAACGCCATCCATCGCCATCGGTCATGTAGACTTCGTTCATCGGCTTGCTGCATCGTAACATTATAT
>JAJIZL010018596.1:1328100-1349537 GCA_023969395.1 Amblyomma maculatum
TCTTCTTCTTCTTCTTCTTCTTCTTCTTCTTCTTCTTCTTCTTCTTCTTCTTCTTCTTCTTCTTCTTCTTCTTCTTCTTCTTCTTCTTCTTCTTCTCCTCCTGCGGCGCGGCGTGGCTATCGACTGGGTTTACCCGACGCCTTGAAGGGGGGCCCCATCTGCGGTCGCTCTAAAGGTCAAGCGTAGCTACCGGCTGGGTTTACGCGACGGGTTGAAACCTCGCGTAGTATTGCTTGCGCAATAAAAATATGGTGGCAGGTTAGCACCCACCGCAAGCGGCCGCGACCTACCAGTTCCGTAGGGCCAGAAGCAGCCATCCTACCCCTGAATGCCGGCGCGCGTTAATGATCCCCAGATGATCGAATCACTCTCGAGCCCTCCACTACACCTCTCTTTCTATCTACTTTCCCTCCCATCCTCCTCGCCTTCCTTACGGTGTGATTAAGGTGTCGACAGAGACAATTGTGACATTATACTTCACCTTTCCCCTACTGTGAACCATTTATATTATTATTTGAACGACTGAAATGCGCTGCCAATCGACCCATGATATTGTGCTGAGAAATGCAACGCATGACCCCTTATGTTGTTTCAAATTCTTCGCAATGCTTCAGAAAATGTTCCTCGAAAATACGTTACATACGAGCGCGTCTCACAAGCCTGATCTAATTGTGTGCAGCTCGTTCGGAGGAAAAATGGTTGGTTGGTTGGTTGGTTTGTGGGGTTTAACGTCCTAAAGCGACTCAGGCTATGAGAGACGCCGTAGTGGAGGACTCCGGAAATTTCGACCACCTGGGGTTCTTTAACGTGCACTGACATCGCACAGCACACGGGCACCTTGCTTTTACGTTACCGTTGCCATAATCGAGAATTGAGAAAACGTGCAAAAGAAACGCACGTTGTTTCGGATAGAAATTGTGACGCAACCATTTTTTTACACAGCGTTCATTGTGATGTCATAAAAAATCCACTTCCTATTTAGCACCTTTGTGCTAGTTAGCATAGAGATTCGAACTAATGGCATTGTAAGTGTCGGTGTTAATCAGGAAGTGACACACAACGCCTCCATTTCCCTAAAAAAGAGGCCATACCGCGGTGTTGTAGTGGTTAAGATGCGCAACTACTGTGCCGGAGTAGCCAGGTCCGATCCCAGCCCGGGTACGCAAAACCTAAAGTACCGAATTATTGTAGAGCCGGGCTCTGAAAGTTGCCCAGGCGACTAGGTTGACATAAAAGGAAGGAGGGTAAAACACTGAAGCGTAAAGGAAAGGGCCCGTTGAACTATAAAGGGACTTTAACAAGGTGGAAGTTTGGGATGGTTGGTGCATGATCTGTGGTTGAAAACAGTGCTAACACGAGACGAAGCAGAGAACCCGAGATCATGTTCTAGGGTTCCACCCCGACCGCCGACGGCTGCGTTTTGACGGAGGCGAAACGAACAGGCATTCGTGTGCTGTGCGATGTCAGTGCACAATAAATATTGATCCCAGGTGGTCAAAATTACTCCGGAGCGCTCCACTACAATACCCCTTCTTCCGCTTTCATTCCCTAGGTGGTGGTGACAAACTTTATTAAGGCGAGCCTTAGTTGTACCATCCTAGTGATGGGATGGCTCTTGGATGCGTGTCGTGGCCGGCAGGCGATGCTTCCCGGCGACTTACAAAGCCCAGTCCACCAGCTGCGGTTGGGCAGCCAGGACAGAACCGGACACCGCAGCCTCCCATCGCTCGAGGTTAGTGAGTTGCCATTCGGCTTGTGGAAGATGGTCAGAGCAAGAATAAATAATGTGAGCAAAATCCGCTTTGGGAACACCGCAGAGGATGCACTCCGGCGTGAACCGTGCCGGGTGAACAAGGGCTAAGTGGGCAGAGGAGGAAGGTGCGGGATTGTAGCTGGCGCCACGTCACCTGCTACAATTTAGTGAGAGACTTGTATGGAGGGGGATAGGCAAGACGTCGTTCATGGTAGTGCATAGTGATCGCGCGGTAAGCGACCATACAATCTCGAGCGTCTCCCCCAGTTGTCGGCGGCTCTTGCTCGGCTGACGGAACCTCGAGCTAAAGTATGAGACGCCTCGTTACCTGGGTGGCCGGCGTGGGCCGGAACCCAAAGAAGCTGATTAGATTGAATAGAGCCGGAACGCGGGTTCGGAGATACGGCCTTTAGCAAAATTTCGTACCGCTGTCTTTGAATCGGTGAAAATGAGGGTCGCCGTTGTAGTAGCAATTTCTAATGCTACTGCCCCCTCCTCCGCTTCCGCGGAAGTGGAAGCGATGACAGTACCTGCTGTAAGAGGGTGGAGGAGTTTGGCACACCGCCAAAGCAAAGGTGGGAGAAGAGGTGTAACAGGCAGCATCGATGTAGATAGTCTCCGGCTGTGTGCCATAGTGTTTATGTAGTGTTTCAGCCCTAGTAGCACGACGAGCCGCGTGATGTTCGGAGTGCATATTCTTGGGGAGGGGGCGAATGGTGAGAAGGTCTCGTGCGCGGCGTGGGAGGGAGAAGGTGTGAAAGTAATATCCAGGGGTACGTAGGCCAATAGCATAAAGAATGTGACAGCCAGCTAGGGTGGAGGAGAGCCGATCAAGTTGGGTAGATAAATGAGCCTCGGTGAGTTCGGTGATGGTATTGGGTACACCCATCTTAAAGGGGTCATGCAATGCCTAAAATGAGGTAAAGCAAATCGGTCGAGAGACAAGATACTCCCTCACAAGCCAATTCACCGAAATAATTTTTCAGCTAGCTTCATTAATACCGGAGATATCGGCGATTAAAAATGGCGCTCCTCCTCTCTCCCCTCAACTCAACACTAGGAGACACCAGAAACAAACGGAGAAAACAGCTCAGAAATACCGCCCCGCTAGCCCCGCCCACGAAGCGTCATCAGATGAGGCTCGGTTCTCAAACTTCCGGTTGCCTCGCCGGTTTTCCCGAGCGTCGCCCAGGCATTTGCGGTCTCTGCCGTTCTCGTCCCGTCTGCGTTTGCATAGCCTTCAATCTTGTCTGCTGTCTTCCTCGGCCGCCGGTTTCTTCAGTTTCTCGACCTCTCGGAATTGTGCACGAGTGCAACGACTCGGGTCGTTCGCGAGCGCATACCTGCAGATGGGCAGGCTGTCTACACATACCGGCGGCCGCCGCGAAGAAGCACTTTCCTTCATATCCCTGTCCCATTCAGTGCAAATTAGCATGCACTCCTGCCGAGCACGGCTTTCTACAAGACCGCTTTTTTCTCGCCTCCGATGTCAATAGCTTTGGTACCGTCTTCTGCGGGTTGACCGACGGCGGCCGGTGACCCATCGCGGAGTTGACGCCATATCATCGACTCTGCATGGATGCTGGAAGACGATCGACCGTGCGAGTAGCCCGCGGGCAAACATGTCGTCGTTTTTAGCCAGGAGCACTTCCATTATGGTCGGCGAGAGGCATCTCTTGTGCATAAAGAATAAAATTTACACGCTTATCACCGGCGAGAGTACGGACTGATGATCGCTAGAGTATGGAGATCGGATGACAGGTTAGCACGAATTATTCGTCCGCGAATCTTAAGAATCGAGATTAACAAAAAGGTTTGGTTTGATTTGTTGGGTTTAGTGAAGTTCCGTTGGTGAATGAGGATTGTGTCGAGGTTCTACTGTAATTGTAGCAGGTTATTCTGTCATAAAGCAACGATGATTGCATAATTCTTTAAAGATATATTTGTATCAGATGACAACTGTTGTGTCATTTACATGAAAAGAAAAAGGATTGCATGTTTTTGTAAAAATCGGATGGCAGGATAGCACGAATTATTCGTCCGCGAATCTTAAGAATCGAGATTAACAAAAGGGTTTGGTTTGGTTTGTTGCGTTTAGTGAAGTTCCGTTGGTAGTTCTTTAGCTCTGTGCACCATGGGTGCGCTGTCAGAGATGGTATACCGTGTTGCAGCGGAAATTCCTTGCGCCAGAGACGCCCCGTCGGAGATTGTGTGAGCGAAGACTTGAGGGCAGGAGTTGACGAGAAAACTGAATTTTATACACACAGCAAATATTTACATTTACAGCAGAGATACAGGTTGGAACCGGCTAAGAGGCAAATATTCCTACCTCAACATAACCTACGATGCCGAGCATCAAAGCCTAGTCCGGAACTGTTGTGCTGTTGTGCCCGTCGGTTCCTTACACGCCCCTTCTAAGATTATACATTTGGCCCAATGGCGCCGTTTAGAATTAATTCATTCAAGGGACCGATGAACCCTAGCGCCACTTCAGAGGTATGTACTACTGCCCGAACGCGACCACAACACTGTCCGGACAAACAATGCTAAAATATTGCGGGGGCACAACAGCAACAGCAACAACAACAAAGAAAACACCATGCGCATGGGCATCAAAAGCACAACAAAACTAAAACGCTAGTGTGATCACTTCACACAAACGCACGATTTGCGTGCACAAGTTTCGCCTCACACGAAGTTCAAGTGCATGCGCAGGCATCAGTTCTCGTGTTCGCGTACACCGATTATCCTCGCGAATACCCACACATACGCGCGCGCACTTGCAAGACTTCAGCACTCATTAGCGCCAGCGTTTCGTCCGTGGACGCCAACCTGAGTCTCCCCGGCCGCACGCCCTGCCACTGCGTGCGCTCGAGCCGGCGTGCATTGTTTTAGGCCACAGTCGCAACAGAGTGAAAACTACACCGCTTGTATCCTCCGGGGTCGAATACCTCCTGGCTATCGTTAGAGCCTAATCCCTCACCATGTGATGCTCCCGAGAGCACGCTCTGCACGTTACGCCGCGACAATGCGTCTTGCGCCTTGCCCTGTTCGCCCCCTTTGCATGGGCTAACGAAACCCGTGCGACGCTTGACCTGGCGTGATGGACAGTAGATAGCACGGTACCTCAGACGTGCTTGCAATATCTGAGCTACGCACCTGTCTACTTCCACTTTACCTCGATGGGCGCCTTTTGCCCCATTCCCTTAGGCACTAACACTCCGAATGCCGTGCCCTGCTTGACAGGCATTTTTCGGCCCCTTGGCAACATCGAACCTTGAAACTGCAGGAGCTACCTTCCTTTCGCCTGACTCGATATTGTCTAGCGACAATGCTTTGTCCTCGGACAACGCGGTCAGGCTTTCGTCAGGTGCGTTTGAAACTTGCACAGCCCTCGTTACGTTCTGTCCTCCCGACCCGTCTCCATTCGTAGCCTCGAAAGGGGAGCTCCTGCTGAGGGCAGTAGTACAGGGCACTTCATGCAAAATGCTAGGCGCAGTGCGCCTTTGCACCTGCGAGGTATTTTCACCTCTCGCTAGCTCCACGAGGTCGCGTCGGTTGTCCGTGACAGGTTTTCGCTGTTCGAACCACTCCTCTGAGCTTGCCTGAGGTTGTTTTTGCGACAACGCCGAATCTGTTTGATGGGAACCTAGCTCCCATTTTGCCGATACCTGGCCGCTTTCCCCTTTATCGCTTGGCGCTGGAGAAGCCGCAATATGTTCACTCAAAGAGCAATTGTTTTCCGGCTCTGGTGGTGTAACTAGTGGCGCTATGCTGGGCATTTCTGCGTCCACTACCCTCATCCACCGTGTTGCTTCTGATCAGCTTCATGGCGCTCCGCGATTGCAACTTCAATCCAGATCGAGCATACTGCACTCGAAACTGAGCGCATTTCCTCCCTTTAGTCTCTGCAATTCTGCCTGCAGCTCATTTAACCGCGACAGTTCCGATTCCAAAATTAACCTTTTATCCATTTCTACTTGTTTTCCTCTGCCGAGGTTTAAACTCAGAAATTATGCATGCGATCCCACGCACCCTTAAAACTGCCCAACTGGCTCGAACGCAGACAGAGACGCGAACAATGGGACCACGATAACTCACGGTTTGGATGTTTTGATCTTTTTTGAACACTCTTCCATGGAGCCTGCGATGCCCTGCCGCTCGCCTCGGGCCTTGGGTGCGTTGTTGCCAACTTGGGTAGACCAGCGGCTGACCGACGCGCTGCGTTTTCTAACCGGCTGCAGTCCCGTGTCCCTGGTCCGTTCTTCTGGTCCTTACTGCGACCTCTCTTGGTTTCCTTTGCTGCCGCTTCTCGCCGCCTGCTCCTCCTCCGTCTTCTACGCTGCCTTACTTTGTGTCTACTTAGCCCGTATAGACGTCCTGTACGACTGCGCTAGTGAAGTTCCAATGGTGGTTCTTTTTACCTTGTGCACCAGAAGTGCGCCGCCAGAGACGGCATACCGTGTTGCACCTGAAGGTCCTTGCGCCAGAGACGCCCCGTCAGAGACGGTATGAGCGAAGACTTGAGGGCAGGAGTTGACGAGAAGAAAACTGAATTTTATACACACATCAAATATTTACAACATTTACAGCGGAGATACAGGTTGGAATCGGCTAAACGGGAAATATTCCCACCTCGGCATAGTAGAGGGAATTTATTGTCTTCCACACACATAGGTACTTGTATATACACACACACGCACTGTAGTACATACAAGGGAGGACAACGAAAGGTGCGATACTAGCAACAATCACATATTAATAGTGATTCCGTGTTCATCAATACCTACAAAACGCAAGGTCAAAAGGAATTACAATGAGGAACTTAATGACAGATGATTAAATCTTCCTCATGACTCAAGGTACGTAAGGGGGGGGGGGGGGGGGCAGTATGGCAAAGCTGGCATAGCAAGCCTGGCCTGCCGTCCTGAATGACGAAGAAACGGGTGTGCTAGCGCGCTCTGCAGAAACCGCGCCTCTCCATCTCTCTCCAGTTGATCAGAGAGATACTTCCACAATAGAAGACGCAGTCGCTGCAGCGCTGGGTACATGACCCTCGCTGGTTGTCTACGGACTTCAGCAAGGCGATGCCTCTTCCACAGCACAAACTATACACAGGCGACTACTAGCCGCGCAAAACATCCGCGTGGTGGCCTGCCGCCAGGGCGACCGTGCACGGAGAACATCCTTCTCACTAAACGCCACATGACCAGCGCGACTGGGCATTCAAAGAACGCGTGCCTCATGGTTTCCGTGCGGCCGCAGTTTGGGCATTGGTCATTCGGCACTACATGCCACATGGCGAGGCGTTCTCGCGTGGATAACACGCCCCATCGCCGGCGCCACTTGAAATCGCGGACCTCGGAAAACACACGGCTCACCGCCCACCGACGCCACTTGTTGACGGCCGTGCGGAGCTGGTCGTCGCGGTTTAGACGCGAGGAGGCAACTATCTCGCTGACTTGCATTGCGGGCACCTCAAAAATATTGAGGTCAGGCAGCTCGCTGTCGACCGCTGTGTTAAAGCCTGCTACCGTTGGTAGGCCCTGTGAGGCCTTTCGGCATGTGGGCCGAGGTGCCGATCTGCAGTAAAGGCCCAGCGAGCTGCGCTCAGCCAGTACTGTAGCAGGGAGCGCCCCGGGTACAGCGGATCATTGAGCAGCGTGGCGACCAGTTTCGACGCGAGCACTCGGCCCACCGTGTTGACGCATGGCAGCCCGATGCCTCCCCTTTCTTGCGGTAGGTGAAGGAAACGGCGCGCGACAAAAGCTATCCCGCCATCCCAGACGAACACCCCAGCCAGGGAGGTGAGGCGACCTGCCGTTCAACGCGGAATCACCGCAACGCGCGAAACGTAGAGCGCGTAGGCGTACGCCTTTGTCTTTACGTCCCCGACTTTTGTCTGTACGGAAAGTGCAAAGTGAGCGGCCTCCGACATCGCACTTGTAGCACGCGATACCACATCCTGCCACGTCCGCGGTGATACGCCGCTCGCATCGAAAAAGACGCCCAGCACACGGACCGCGTCGACAAATGGAACACAAACTGGGAGAGGGTCCGCGAAAGAGCCAAATCGCAGCGCGCGACTGTTACTGGCGTTCAAATGCGCTCCAGACAAATTGGAATATGTGTTAAAAACACCAAGAAAGGTGCCGAAGCTGCGGCCATCGCGTAAGAAAAGGGACAGATCGTCAGCGTAAGCTGATACCACGACCGTTTCCTGCCCCGTCACGGGAAAGCCCCGGATGTGTCGATCACGGGCAACTCTCCTCAAGAGCGGATCCGATGACAGGACAAAAAGTGCAAGCGACAAGGTGCAATCCTGGCGAGCTCCAGGGGCTAGTGAGCCGTTCAGAACAAGTGGACTACTTAGGTTGCTGTACAAAACTCGTATCCTGTTGACAAATACCGAAGGCAGACCGAAGCAGCGGAGGACAGCAAACAAGTAGCCGTGCACGATTCTGTCAAATGCCTTCGACTGATCTAAGGAGAGAAAGACACCGTCTACTGCCTTCTCTTTTGCATAAGCGAACACATCTCGTGTCAGCGTGAGTGACGCAAAAATGGAACAACCCGCGACAGCACATGATTGATACTCGGTATAGCCGACGATGCCGAACATCAAAACCTAGTCCGGAACGCCGGACCATTCCTTTGGGCTCGGTTTTAACCCCCTTAGGTCCAGCCCTAATTTCCGCAACGACCAGTCACAACCACCATCAACCTGATTGGTTCGTTCCGACGTCCAGCGCCCCCTTCAACTTTAAGAGGACTAAACCCTCTCTCATAAAGAAAAGGAAAGGCAAAGCACCTAGGGTATGGTTTACTAGAATACTCTCTAGTGGCGCGAGCGGCGAGGCGCAGGCGAGCCCTTCTCTAACTGACGCCATGAGATGACGCCACCGCAACTTTTCATAGTCACAGGAATTCGCGGAATTTTGAAATGTTCGTCTGTTATCTTGGGTTTTCATCTCATTTACTAATTATAATTGCACATTTATTCCTTCTGGATACTCTCCTCCTGACAGTTACAATGACTAGCCTTCTTAAGGATCAAAATGCGTGTCCAAAACCACGCCTATAGTAACTAAGCAAAAATACAACATTCCTACTGTCGCGTCGTCGGCCAAACTTCGACTTGCAGAGTGCTTTTTTGGAGCGAAACGCCATCGCAGAACGACAACACGTCAGCATGACATACAGAGCAAATCATCTGTGCGACTATTACTGTTCTTTGAAGGTCAAGACCCGCAAGCAATATCTTGTGTACCCATGGCCATTTATTATTTATAAACTTTCAGAAGTAGAGCGTTTAAGCTAAACTGTATGCCGTATTTTGAGCTCATAAATTGTTTAGTGAAGTTGATGCGCTTGTAGGTATGATCTATTTACCGCTATACGACAGCGACAATGCACTGCATAGTGTTACACGCAGTCCAGTTACTGTGGACGGACTTGGAAAGCCCCGTTGCCCATTAGCGTGGCGTTGCCACTCTGACAGAAACGACAGAAAAGAATCCTTGTCGACTAATTCAGAGTCGGGACGCAGTGTTATAGCTGGGAATCGTGATTTTATTTCTTGTATAACACCATGAATATGGTCCTGCAAGAGATATTACAATGAGATGGACATACTGCTAAGAACCATTCAAAGAGTTACGCTAATACAACATCTAGCTAAAATATAAAGTGGAAGTGGTTTAATTACGGTTCAACCGAGGTATATGAGCGATAGCTCCGTATAGCGTTGGTTTTTGGATTCTACTCGCTGCGACCTTTTAAACGATATCAGTTGCTCGTAGTATTATATTTTTATTTCTCAGTTACAATTAACTAACGGCACTTAATTAGGACCTGCAATTAGCGTAGTTCAATCGTAATTAATATAAGCTATCCCTCGATATATGGCTTGAAGCTGCAGCATAACGTTCAATATCAAATCACAGGTAACTTTTTATTGGCAACTAATTGAGACTTATAGTTTGCCCGCAGCAGTGATACTCAACAGAAGCCATCCAACATATATGACGATGTTGGGGCATAAAGTTAGGTATTTATTCCTAATTAGCGAATTAAACGTATTTGAATTAAAACTGCACTAATAGAATGATATGACTTGATTACATAGAAAAAGTTATTTTTTCACAATTACTAATTAACAGTAAATAATTATAACCTAAAATCTGTCCAGTGCAGTTGTACTTGACACGACCTATTACAAACTACATGACGAGGCTGTAGCAAGTTGAATTCTTATTCACAGTTATGCTAATTTTTATTGCCTGCAATTAGTCCAGTGCAGTTATGCAAGTCCGGCTACATTTGCCTATATTTATCATCCGTCATTGATCCCTTGCAAATACAGCTGCAGCGTCACTAACAAAGACAAATACTTTTTTCTAAGCATATCACTCAGCTTTGCCTCCGATAGGCTTGAAAACCACAGCTCGCTCATGCGTAAACACAAGCCTTGCTTGTATTTTCAAAGAAGACGTAGCAATAATAGCCGAAATGTTCGTCCTCGATGCGGCACCAGCTCGGCGAATGCCACGGAGCGCCTGAAGCGAGAAAGGCGATTATTCTGTAGCAGCCAGCTATCTCGGCTCTTGTTGTTCGTTGTCAGCGCTGTTCCCGTCCTGACACGGCTTCTTGCTTTGCGGTGGAATTGTTTCACAAGCAGATCTTTTCCTTTCGTTCCTCCGTTTAAGTGTTTTAACAGAGAGCTGGGCTGGGCACCCCGGAAGCAGCGTCGGTATGGCACCGGGAGCTAACGACTTCAACGCCGTCGATTATGATGAATATAATAAGCATTGAATAAGCATCTCACCTGCCCCCACGAGAGCAGTGTCATTGTGAGGCGTTCGCCAGAGCGTTCCATCGGGGCCCGTGCGAATGTGTGTATCACCTGCGTCTACTCATGCTACGAGAGCAAAGAGGGGCTGGGCTGATAGCCACACACTTTTTCCGACTTCCCGCGGAGTCCGTTGATGGCGGTTAAAGTAGGCGGACACGCGTCACTTCAGCTCCGCAAATTTTGACCGATTTCACCGGACCGACGCCTTTTCGCCACCGGATTTCATTCGGAACTAGAAGACATCAAGTGCTGGATCCCCAAGATGCCATATTTCAAGCAGTAGGGCCATTTTTGCGGATCTTTACCTGACTTGAAAGTTCCAAAGCGGGCGCCAGCCCCCTAACCCTGACGGACGCCCAGCACGACATCGGGAGAGCATGGGACGCTAGGCTTATTGACGACGGCGGCGCCTAGCACCGACGCTTCTTCAAAGAGAGACCATATGGCAGGGACAAGCCAAGCCCCAAGTGCGTCGCTACAAACACCAAATGCCCTCCTTGACGAATTCCAAGGGATGGATAAAGACGACTTTGGAGACGCCGAGTCAGGAAGCGAAGACGGAATCCCGTCAGATTCCTCATCGGAGCGCGTCGAGTACAACAACGATGCCAGTTGGGAGCTTGTTCAATCCAAGCGCCAGAAAAAAAACTTCAGAGACAAGGACAACCGAAAGGCACGGGGACCGGCCCGGACGCCCAGCCTCATGATGGAAAATCACTGGGTAATGCGACCGGCTGCAACAAGACTGGGCAGGTGGAGCAGAGGAGGCCTAGGCGAAGACTGCCGCCACTCCCCAAAAATGACATCAAAATAATTTTTCGACCCAAGAAAGGACTCATGATGAAATCACTCACCACACACCAAGTAGCGCGCGCCGTTATCATGGCGTGCAGCCAACAATGCAAGGACGAGGACATACTTGTAAGGCTTCGTACAGGATAAAATATCATTATCGTTAGCACCCTACATGAAGAAACGGCTCACCTGGTGCGGCGCATTACCCGCCTTAAATTCGCCGGAAAGTCGTACGAGGTCAACGCTTACGCGGCAGCTCCGGAGGGTGTCTTTCGCGGCGTAATGCACGGTGTTGACCCAGGTACGTCTCCCGAAGAGCTCAAAGCACACCTACGAGTCAGAACTCAAGGAGTAACCATTCTCCAGGCAAGGATGCTTGGAACATCCAAGACCGCAGTGATCACGCTCGACGGCCCGATCTTGCCGAAATTCGTAATATACTACGGAGGTGAACTACCGTGCTACCAGTACCGCCCCACGAGGCAAGTGTGCTACGTCTGTTTCCAGCAAGGACACCGCTTCGACGTGTGCCCCACACCGGACATTATTGTGTGCGGACTGTGCGGAGATAAAAATCCGACGAAAGACCATGTGTGCGAGCTCAAGTGCCTAATATGAGGTGAGGCACATCGCACCGGATCCAAAGAGTGCCCCGAGAGACTGAAAAAAGCAAGACCAAAGCCCAGCGGGGTAAGAGGGCGCAGTGGCCAACGCGGGCGACCACGCAAGCGATGGTTCAGCTCAGAAGGAGAGACCTCGAGGAGCCGATCAAGATCCAATTCCTTCCCACCTCTGTCGCCGGCCGGTTCACAGGAGGGGAACAAACAAGAAAAGCAGAAAAAGAAGCTTTCCCAGAAAGGCGGCAGCAAGGTAAGCTGGGCATCTACCATTGATCTGCACTCGGTAAAAAATAGTAGTAACACAAACAATACAAACAACAAAAATATTCCTGTCAAAGAAGCTAAATATGCGAGCAGTGATGCACTCAGACGCGAGCTTGAACTCGCTCGACTGAAACAAAATGAGCTCGAATGCAAGGTCGAGGAACTAACAAAAATACTAAAGGCACAACAGCGGGAGCTTGAAATCACTAGAGCCTTTCCAAAACAGCCACAAGCATCCAACAATGGAGAACTTGAAGCACGAATGCAACAGATGATGCAGCAGATTATGCAGGATATGGTGCGGCAAATCCAATCTCAAATGCAACAGATGTAAGCACAATTTCAGGGGCAGATCTCAGAAATCAAAAGTGCTTTTCGAAAACAAAGATATAACGAAAACATTAGGGAAAAAGCGTACAACCGTCCAGCGTTAACGGCGTTCGCTGTCGAACAAGGCAACAGCACGAACACGTAAACATGACCAAGACGCGTCAGCAAGACCAAGAAAACTTAGAAATTTGGCAATGGAACTGCAGAGGCTACCGCAAAAAACAGGCCCTACTAAAACAATACATAAACACACAGCTTACAACCCCCGATGTGATTGCGCTCCAAGAGACTGGAACCAGGCCCTCTTTACAGGGGCACGATATTTACGAGAGCCAAAACGGAGGTAAAGCAGCCGTTCTAGTCATCAAAGCCATCACCGCAATCAGGCACGATACCATCGCCGACACGGACATCGAGCACGCGCTTGTCGAAATCATTCCGAAAATGCGAAAGAGAAGGAGCACATTCGTACTGAACGTGTACAGCCCGCCAAGACAAAGAAAAGCTAAATTCTTCGAACTCTTCCACGGAGCGCACAAGCTGGCCAAAGAAAATGCACTCATTATCGTGGGAGATTTCAACGCCATGGACACGAGATGGGGATACCGGAAACAAGATATCAAGGGAAGAACATTAGCGGACGTAGCCGAATATTTTGGCTGCAGGCTAATCACAGATCCCGCGACCCCCACGAGAATTGTAATAGTGTGAGCACGGACACTTGCCCGGACCTCACGTTCGTAAGGAAGAGCAAGGAGTCACAGTGAGAAAACATGATGGAAAACCTACGTAGCGATCACTTTATCCTCCGGACGCGAATAGCATCGGAAAGGGTAAGATGCCTGATCGGACAAGCAAAACTCATGGACTGGAACGCGTTCCGCGGGGCTTGCAAAAAATCTCAAGGCGACATCCAATCACTAGGAGACTGGAGCGGCATGTTGACAGACACGCGAGACAAATGCAAAAAAGTGTAAGACGAACAACAACGCCCGAAGTAGACGGGCACCTTCTTCGACTATGGGAATACCGACGCAGTCTCGCCAAAAGATGGCGGAAGCAAAAACACAACAGGAAACTAAAACTAAAGATAGCAGACGTTACGGCAAAAGCTGAAGAATACGCAGCGCAACTCGCGAGACAAAATTGGGAACAATTCAGCGACTCGCTTAAGGGAACCTTAGGTACGGCCAGAACCTGGAATCTCCTAAGAGCACTAATCGATCCGACCAAAACAAAATCAGAAAACAATAAAAGCATCCACAGATCCATCCACTCTTTCGAGGGTTCGGACACCGACCTTTTAGAGAAGGCACGAAAAAAATGTTTCGGTGATAGCAACCCCTCACGATACCAAGGAACCTATCGCGGAGCCGAAAACGAGAAACTCTACCGCCCAATTACTGTGGAAGACGTTTATGCGGCCATAAGGAATACGACTAGAAACACGGCAGCAGCAGCCGACAGAATCGACAATGCCCTGATCCGAAACCTGAGTGACGACCTCATACAAGAGCTCGTAAGCTTTCTAAACAAACACTGGGAGGCGGAGACAATTCCCGAAGACTGGAAACACGCCGAAGTAATTATGATACCTAAACCTGGCTAACAGCTCCAAATTGAAAATCTCAGGCCCATCTCGCTCACGTCCTGCCTCGGCAAGCTTTACGAGCAGGTGGTGATGCTCAGACTGCAAAATTTCATGGAAGATAATGAACATGTACCCCATATCATGTTCGGCTTCAGAGCAAAACTCTCGACGCAGGACGTGCTGCTTCAAATACAAGAAGATGTGCTCCGCAACGTACCCTGAACAGGTGAAAATGTCATAATGGCCCTTGACATCAAGGGAGCATTTGATAACGTCAGTCACGAAGCGATCCTTAGAGGCCTAGACGACCTGGACAGCGGACGCAAAATCCACGGTTACGTCAAAGCCTTCCTGTCAGATAAAACTGCCACCATCGGCATGGGAGACCTTCGATCGAACAAAATTCACGCGCCAAACAAAGGACCACCCAAGGATCAGTCATCTCGCCTATCCTCTTCAATATAGCTATGATAGGTCTAGCACGAAAACTAGAGAAGATCGAAGGCATGCCCGCCATGCATGCAGACGACATAACAGTCTGGACAAACACCGGTTCCCTCGGGGCGAAGGAAGAAAAACTACAGAAGGCGGCCTCCTGTGTACAGAAATATCTCGGAGAAAGAGGACTCGCATGTTCGACCAAGAAACTGGAACTGCTTCGAGTGTGGAGAGGCAAACAAAACCGGACCGTCCCAACCAGTGAGAACCTGAAACTCAACATCTACCTGGAAGGAATGCCCATCCCTGAAAAGACAACAATAAGAATATTAGGTATGTGGGTTCAATCGAACCAACGCAGTAGTCGCACTTTTACCATGCTCAAAACAACAACGCTACAAGTGACACGCATGATCACCCCGCATCACCAACAGACGGCATTGCATGCGCGAAGAGGACACACTAAAACTAGTTGGAAACCTGGTAGTGAGCCGAATTATGTACAGCCTGCCCTACCAGCGCCTCAACAAGAGTGAAATACAACAAGCGGATGCCCTGCTACGCAAAGCGTATAAGACGGTGCTCCGATTGCCGCGCAACACGTCTACAGAAAAGCTCATGGCGCTTGGATTGCAAAACACATTCGAAGACCTACGCGAGACGCAGCTTGAGTCGCAAAAACTCAGGCTGCTGCAGACAACGACTGGAAGAGCGCTCTTACAGAGACTCGGATACTGTGAGCAGATGCGAAAAATAGCGAGGACGGTAACGATCCCCGACGAACTTCGCAAGTCCCTCAAGGTAGCTCCAATCCCGAGAAACATAGACCCTAACCTCCACCAAGGTAGAAGAGAAGCAAGGGCCGATTTTATTCAAAAAACATACGCTCCTCAAGACACGACCCTGTATGCAGACGCGTCCTCGAGAGGAGGACACAACAAAATTGCAGTGGCCATGGTGGTCAATTCGTCTCTACGCGAAGTGACCAGCGCCTCTCTCCGACACTGCACAGTAGCAGAGACCCAGAAAGTAGCCATTTCTTTAGCGGTGGCGGAGGGCTATAGAGCTGAGCGGTCGCTAACGATACTCACGGACTCTCAAACAGCCTGTCGAAATTTCATGAATGGTAGGATTGGTCGTCACGCGCTCCGTATACTCCTCAAAGCGAGCGACAGAATTAAAAACCACGAAGAAAACAAGACCAGACACAAAATTATGTGGGTACCGGGGCACATGGGGGTGGCAGGGAACCAAGAGGCTAACAGGATAGCTCGAGCATACACTACTTTCCGAGCATCCGACGGGTCCGCGGAACTTTTGCCAGCACCCAAGGCATACTCGGCCATACTAGAAAACTATAGAGGAAGAAGAATGCGATATCCCCCACCGCACAGTTCTCTCACCAGAGAGGAAGCTGTCATATGGAGACGATTACAGACGGGTTCATACCCAAACCTACACATACTAAACAAAATACACCCTACCATATACGCTGACAGATGTCCGTGGTGCGATGAAAAACCAACACTATATCACATCACATGGGCATGTCAAAACATAGATGTGATCCCCAAAATTCGAAACCCGAGTGCGGAGCAATGGGAGACTCTGCTGTCCAGCGACCGCTGCGAAGACCAGCAAGGTCTGGTACAGCGAGCCCAACGGGCGGCAGCGGCCAGCGGAGCCCTGGACTGAGCGCAACCGACCATTGTGAAAAAGTGGACGAAGTCGACGGAGAAGACTCTTGTGGATACAACAAGCAGACATCTCTGAAGACGTCCAACAACCGCCAAATAATGTAGGGCTAAATAAAGTTTCTCCTCCTCCTCCTCCTCCTCCTCCTCCGACTTCCCGCACTAATCTGTTGTGCCAGTCGGGCCTTACAGGTATAGCGTCCCAAAGTAACTCAGGCTATGAGGGACGTCGTAGTGGAGGACTCCGGAAATTTCGACCACCTGGGGATCTTTAACGTGCGCTGACATCGCACAGCACACGGGCGCCTTGCTTCTCGCCTGCATGGAAAGGCGGCCGCCGAGGCCGGGATTCAATCCCGCGTCCTTGGGAACAGCAGCTGAGATGATAGTGGTTTTTTAAATCCTTTCGCACATCGTTTAGGAAGTGCAAATGCGTTACGTACACGCGTGTTTTATCTCGTGTACGCATCGTCCGAGAGAGAATCGACGGCGCAAAACATCAGTAAAGCAGCTCGGCACATTCAGTTCGGCAACGCAGGTTGTCACTGATTTTTGCAGCTACACGCAAGAATCGCGCACAGGAGCATGCGAGCAGCTACGCTAGATACGCAGCGAAGCGTGCGATTCCAAAACGCCGCACGCCGTGGCTTCGACGCAAATAAACAAGGCCTATCGACGACTAGGGAGCAGCGTCCGATCGGAGTGCCGTCGGCCGAAGCGCCCGCGGACGGCATCTCTGCGGTAACCTGGCGGCATCCGATGCTGCACTTAAGCGATGCGAATTTATTTACTTTTTCGATAAAGCTGAGGACAGACCTTTTTTGAGGCACGTTTTATTTAATTATCAACACGCCGCAAAAATGATCGCCGTCAGTCAGTACACGAAGGTTGATGCTGCCTTTTTAATCGGTTCAGTGTTGAAACGGAGCAGCTCGTGCTCTTTTCCCACTCCTGAACCGACGCGCACTTTCAGTCAGACGCACATCGTTTAGGAAGTGCAAATGCGTAACGTGCACGCGTGTTTTATCTCATATGTACGCATCGGTTGAGCCAGAATCGACGGCGAAAAACATTAGCAAGGCTGCTCGTTACATGCAGTTCGGCAGCGCAGGTTTTCACCAATTTCCCCAGCTGCACGCAAGAATCGCACATAGGAGCACACGACCGACTGCGCTATAGACGCAGCGAAGCGGGCGATTCCAAAACGCCATCCGCCGTAGCTTCAATGCGAAATAAAAAAGGCCTAGCGACGAGCAGGGAGCAGCGCACGACCGGAGTGCCGTCGGCCGCAGCGCCCGCGGACGGCATCCAGTGCTGCCCCGTGCAGATTCGGTTAGTACATCAAGGTTTATGTGGCCTATTTGATCGGTGCAGTGTTGAATCGGACCAGCTGGTGCCCATTTCGCACTCCTGCACCAACGCGCACTTTCAGTCGGACGCCACCGTCTTTTCCGTTAACATCGCGAACCGAAACGCCAAACTCGGATTCACGCATGCAGTGCATGCATGCATCACTCGAGCAGACGATTTTTTGCAGCTACCGGAAGTGTTTCCGTGACGTAGTGGCCGTCGCGGCTACAGCCAATGGCAGGCTGTCGTGGCCTGTCACTCTCGGCACTTGTGACGTAGCTAATCACGTCAGAATAGTTCCTAATCTCGCCGCCACGGGGAAACGGCGAAGCCCGCGAAAATAATGAATTGCTGGATTTTTTTCTAAGAGTTTTACTCTGGACGCATGCTCGGAAGCATTTGTTCGACACTTTGGAAACGTTTCTCAGTGACCTTCCTAGCCGTTTTCTACCCCCTTTAAGAAGCCGCTCATTCGACGTGTGGCGGGGAAGATTGAGGGCCGTCTTGTATGCCTGAGGGATAAGGCAGTTGACCTTGTTCTCTACTCGGGAGAGGAAGAGATAGGGTAATTAACAGACTACTTGACTCAGGACGGAAGCCTGGATCAGGCGACGGAGGTCGTGTTCTCCCATGCCATTGTGTTTATTAGCGATTCGTCTTTTTAGGCGAACTGTTTGCTGAACGGCGATCGTGGCAGTGTTCTTGCTTTTGTTCTGGAGAGTCATCCCCAGGATGCGAACTCTCTTCACCTTCGGAATGCGGACGGCACCAATGGTGACCTCGACGCTAAGCGGGGTAGCTTTCTCTCTCCTTCCGCGATGTGAGTCAAGGACCAAAAGTTCTGATTTGGTAGGTGAGCATGCAAGACCGACCCTATGAGCATAAGTGGCCACCACATCTACGCCAGCTTGCAGTGTTCTCTTCAATGGTTCCCACATTGCCTCTGGAAGTCCATTGGGTGATATCGCCAGCATATAAATTGCGAGAGGGCGGAAATGGCTGACAGAGCATTTCTCATTGGAATGAGAGTAATATTGAGCATAAGCGAAGAGAGCACAGATCCCTGAGGGGTACATCGGTTTCCAAGGGTGAAAACAGGGAAACACAGGCAGCCAAAGGTGATTTCAGCTGTGCGCTGACAAAGAAAGGCTGAGATGTACTGATGGATATGATCGCCGACGTGTAGGGACGACAGATCGTCCAAAATGGCCGAATGGAGTACATTGTCGGAGGCCTTTTCCAGGTCGAGGGCGAGCACCGCGTGCTTCCGCTTCGTGTTACGGGGGTGAAGGATGTCTTCTGAGAGCAACAGCATGATATTTTGAGCGGAGAGGTGGGGTCGGAATTCTACCATTGTGAGGGAAAGAGGAGGTTATCGTCCATCTGTTCCTGGAGGCTAACAAGGATAACGTGCTCAAAGAGCTTCCCGAGGTACGACGTAAGGGAAATAGGGCACAGATTTCTGATATCCAGAAGCTTGCCTGGCTTGGGGATGAAAGTTATGCAGGCATGAGTTCGCTGCGAGGGGAGGGTTCCCGTTCGCCAGCACTGATTGAACAGGTCGGCAACAGCCTCTACAGATGAGCCCTCCAGATTGTGGAGAGTCCTATTAGCGACTGTGTCAGCTCCGGGGGCTGAGGTGGTTCGGAGTTTTTGCATGGCCGCGCGAACCTCCGCTGGGGAGATATCCGCGTGAGGTCTGGGTTGGGGTTCCCCGTATACGGAGGAAGAGGTGTGGGTGGTGTTGTGGTTAGATATTAATCTTTAAGGGCTTGCAGAAGGGCGTCGTCTGAGAGGGGGAGTTGGTGCAATATACATGTGACATTCTTGCGTTGGGTAGCCTTTGACCCGGGTCCAGGAGCTGCCTAAGGAGGGACCAAGTGTTTTTGAGGCCTAAATTTCCACTCATGCGGTCGCAGGCTTGTCCCCATTGTTGATGGGCTAAGTCACGTGCATGCGCTTCAATCTTGCGTACAAGATCAGCGACAAGTCGTTTGAGGGGCCTATTGTGTTTTTGGCATAGCCAGCGCCATTGTAGGCTGGCGTGTGCTTCCCACATATGGAGAAGGCGGCTATTAGCCCTCGACGTGTCCTCAGGCTATGGAATGGTGGAAGTAGCACGGGCGACATCGCGGTTAAAAGTGTTAATCATTCAGAGAGGTCTGTGAGGGTGTCCGTGGCTAAATTCCGAATCTGGCGGAATTTGTCCCAGTTCACCGCCTGAACTCCTCATCGTTTTAGCGGGGTAATGGAAAAATAATGAGCTCTGTGGAAACTATGTAATGGTCACAGCCACGTGAGTGGCTTGTATTGATCCATCGGGTGTCGCGGATGTGTTTGCTAAGTGTGAGGTCTGGGCTGGTGTTGTGTTGAACACTGGATCCGATCCGCGTGGGGAACACTGCGTCATTAAGGAGGGAGAGGCCCTCGTCCTGAATGAATGACCACAGGGAGCTGCCTTTACGACAGTTCTTGCGGTACCCCCAGCTGATGTGGTTGGCCTTTACGACAGTCCTTGCGGTACCCCCAGCTGATGTGCTTGGCGTTTAAGTCACCTACGATCAACAGTGACTTGTTCGAAATTATCGATAGCTTCTTGCGGGCAGTAGCAAGAAAGGGGGCAGGAAGACTTTTGGGAAAGCTATAGAGATTTAGGATGAAAAGACTATATGATTTGCGTGTGCGGGGGAGAAGCTCCAGCAAGAGACCGTCCACGTCGTCTACCTCTAAAGGTTGCTCTATAGCAGTGAGATTGCGATGGACTATTGTGGCGACCCTGGTCTGTAGTGTAGATGGTTCTTGTGTAGTGTAAATTACGGAGCTTGACTGACGTCAGAGTTTCCTGAAGCGCAATGGCACTGGGGGTGTCGTAGTTGGGAAGGTCCTGTAAGTGAAGCTGTAGGTTGTCTCGTTTTGAACGAAACCCCCTGCAGTTCCATGCCACACCTTAATAGTTTGGGGTATCGCCGCCATTTTGGACAATAAACGGAGAGTGCGGAAGATGTAGCCGGTGGCATATGATCTCTGGGGGAGGCTCGAGAAATTGCGTTTGGATTTGCTCACCAGAGGCCTCTTGACTGCTCTGGCGAGTTTCGAGAGCCGCCAGTGGTCAGAAATGCTCTTCATCCACGTTTGAGTTTCAGGGCGGAACGTATTAAGCGTCGCCATCATGCGTTTCACAAAATCTAAATCTTGGATGAATGACATGGCCTGGTGCCCAAGGTTGTCAGTAACTGGCTGGGAGGAAGAATTGGCGTTATCAGCGGGCTTCCGCTTAGCGGGGAGCCCGCGTGCTGGTGACGTGGCGCGTGAGGAGGAGGCGGGGGCATGTTTGGATTTGTCGGGCGTTTCACCAGTGGGGGCAATGGAGCTGGGGAGCATTCACGCCTTAGAGGGATTTGGAGCCGCCAGCTCACCTGAGTTTTCGAAGGATTCTGAGCTTTTCGGCCTGGAAGTGGCGGGGAGTACACGGAACGGCTCCAACTGCAACCAGTTCTTGAGCGGGAGGAGAAGTGTCGGCGGCCTCGCAACTCTAGAACTTTTGAGAGGTGGAGATGGCAGTAGACCTGCCGGAGGCATTGTCCCAGTATTGGAAACCGGAGTTTTGTAGCCGGAGCGTTCGAAACGCAGTTTGTACTTCCGCGTTCCTGTGAAGTGCGTTCCGCTGCAGAGGATACACTTGGGAGTGCAATCCGGGGTTCGTTTGTTTGTTTGTTTGTTTGTTTGTTTGTTTGTTTGTTTGTTTGTT
>JAJIZL010018596.1:1349547-1373666 GCA_023969395.1 Amblyomma maculatum
TGTTTGTTTGTTTGTTTGTTTGTTTGTTTGTTTGTTTGTTTGTTTGTAAGATGGAATGAGACACACCACAACGCGAACAAAGGCTGGTGCGTTCTTTGGGACACACATTAGCACGGTGACCTGGCTTGTGGCAGTTGATACATGCTTCAACTTTCGCCTTGAAAGGGTAACATGCGTAGAGGTGCCGTAAAAAACGAGCTGTTTCGAAACCTCGATGGTGTCGATGAAGCTAACCAATATGGACTTGGTGCGTCCTAGTTGGCGGGCGTTGGTATACCATGAAATATCGGCTTGAGTTCAGCGCCACTGCGTCGAAGAATATTTCTTCTCGGATCTGGTTATAAATTGCGTTGTAGAGTAGCATTTGACGGCGTTAGGGGCAGCGACGTATGTTTTTACTGGGTACTGTTAGTCCTGAACTCGAAGTTCTTGAATCTGTACATAACGCTTCATACGGGCTTCTGAAGGCGTACTCACGATGAATGAGTTATAAGGGTTCAGTCGGAGTTTGTCCTGGGTCCGAGCTTCTGCATAGTTAATCTCTATGCCAGTGCAGAGAAGGAGGTGAAGAGCACCGCCGTTAATGAGACGCAGGTCGATGTGACCACCCGGGAGGAATACGATCTTGAAATCTGAAGTTGATAAACGAGGAAGTGGAGCGTGCTTCTTGATTTTGGGTGGAGTAAATATGCCTTGCAGCGATTGGGCTGGCTTGCCTGGACCTGTCCGGGAGCTGGACTCTTCTGATGCGTCTTTTGATGACGACTGCTTTATGGTGGGGTAGAGTTTCTTACGGGCCCGGACGGCGCGGGACCGCCGTGGCTCATTTTCGAATTCTTGTGGGGAAATGTCTTCCCCTTCGACGGGGTACTCCATCTTTGGTGAAGTAGACTCGAAGACGAATGAGGCGATCAGCAGCCGGTGGCGTTAAGCCTACCAGCGGCGGTGGCGATGCCACGCCTGGCGGACAGGCAAAGCTTTTAAACTCGCTTCCAGTGGATGGAAATGTACGAAAAATGGTTCGTAGAGGGGCGCGACACCTTCACTAACTGTGTCCGATGGAGTCGAGTTCAGTTCAGTTTGATATTCCGCCGCGTAACAGACATTGACGGAGCTCATGTGAAGCGCATCCGCATGGCTAGAAGGCAAACGCAGCCTCTTCATTCCCATCTTCCCTCTACCTTTACGGCATGGTTAACGTTTCAACATGAGTGTGAAATACTGCACCTTGCCTTTCCCTCGAACCAATAATAATTACTATTATTTATGTTAATAGTGTTTATATTCTAAACACTGTGCCAGAGTATCTGTATAAAAACTTTGCGGAATGAAAGGCGCTGGTAAAGGTCCTATCGCGTTTCCTCTTAAAGCGTAAGCGTCCTCCTAATTTTAGCTGCTTTTGTTGTTGCTTCAAGTCGATCCCGGACAAGCCGCTCAGATTCCGCTCATCTCAAACGTTAAGCTTCTTCTGCTAATACCCTTTCGCAAACTTGGTATTGCTCCTCAAGACAGCAGCGCATTGACAGGAAGAATTGTCCGTCAACGTGTTCTCACGTCTGGAATGCCAAATTACCCGGGGGCCGGTCCCCTGGCGTCGATTCTCCTTCACTTCGCGGCAGATTTGAAGCGCTAATTGGGCCTCTCGGGCCGCCAGTACGCCTACGGATTGGGAGGAGGAGAAATAACATTTATTTCCGCCGAAAAGGGCGCGACAGTCACCTCCGGGTCCGCACGCAAAAGTCCGGGGAGGCAGTCCGTCGCACCGCGGCAGGAGGACACCCGGTCCCATCTAGGAGAAGAGGTAATCAGCATCGGCCGCCAGGCTGACGGCAAATCGCTAAGTTTTTTCGTCGGAGCTTCTTAGCGTGGTCTCCCATTCATCGCTAGTTTTAATCGCGTTGCACCGTGGGGCACGAACGCATCTCCATATTATGTGATCTAATGTTGCCACGGGGCCGCAAGATTTACAAATTTCGGCTTCTGCACCGTCCCTCTTCCGCCCTCTGGCACCCGTCCAACTCCTGCACAGGGGCGAAAAGAAATTTCGAGCTTCGAGTCTTTTCCAGTCGTATGATTCCTTTTTACTCAGGGATCTATCCGGTGGCGGATATATCCTCCGGTCTTTCTTCAGGTTGTCGGTTACATCCCTAAACGTACCAATACATTCTTTGCTTTTAGATGTTGTGGAGGCGTCCGCAGCACCCCGATGTAGCGAGGAGCGGGCGAGCATGCGGGCAGCCTCGTTGCCGGCGAGACCAGCGTGTGCTGGGGTCCAGATTATGGTCATGCTTTCGGCAAGAGACGACTCGTTCAGAATTTTTGCAGCACGATTGCTGACTCTATCCTTGCTAAAATTCCTAACCGCCGATTTGCTATCGCTGATGACGTGTTTCACGCCTGGTCGTGAAATGGAAATGGCTATTGCAATCTCCTCCGCCTCTTCCTGCGGTAGATCTCGGTTTCTTTCGATTCCTACGGCGATCCCGGTGTCTAATAGGGCGACCGAGGTTACGTCACTTTCTTTCCCGATCGCTGCATCGGTGTAGGCGACCGATCCCGGTGGGAGTTTGTCCAATTTGTTAGCGAGGTGCTTAGTTCTGCTTTTCCTCCTCCCCTCGTCGTGTACGGGGTGCATGTTCTTCGGTATGGGCGAGACGTATAGATGCTTTCTGATTTCTCGATCTATGCTTTCTCTGACACTTTCGCCTTCCCCAGGCGCTAATAGGCTTACCCAGTCGAGAATTTCTCTGCCCGCCGCCGTTCCTGCGAGTCGCCCTCTCTGGGTCAGCCTGACCGCCGCAGCTAGCTCTTTCCACTCATTATTCAACCCCATTTTTTCTAGAATGTCGTTAGTAGTAGTTATGGGGAGTCCTAGAGCGCACTTCGTGCGTCTCTTAATTATGGTGTTTAATTCGCGTTCTTCGGTCTTGTTGATATTTAGGAATGGAGTCGCGTAGCAGATTCTGCTCGTGACAAAAGCTTGTCCGAGTCTGCGTCTACTAGCCTCCGTGAGACCACTCCTTCTGTTGGACGTCTTCTTAAATACTCTGAGTACGAGCTCCGCCTGATCTTTTAATTTCTTAATCAGGCTTTTGTTACTACCCCTGCGGTTCATAATCATACCTAATATTCTAATTTAATCTACTTTCGGGACTTCGTTCCCGTTGACTAATTTTGATATCTGGGGTTATCTTCCCACTACTGCTGGTCATTACCAGGAGCTCCGACTTTTCTGGCGAACAGCATAGACCCACGTCCTCTGCGTGTTTGCTGATTCTATCTGCTGCCTCTTGGAGCCTGGATGTGATGTACGAGTCGTTCCCTTCGCACATCCAGACAGTCACATCGTCCGCGTAGATGCTTAGTTTTAAGTCAGCGAGATGGCCAAGCTTACGGGGGAGCTTCCTCATTACGGTGGTAAAAAGGAAAGGTGAGAGCACAGCCCCCTGCGGAGTGCCTCTGTTACCCAGCGGGAACACCTTCGAATTTAAGCCCTGAAGGCTGATGATTGCCGTCCTGTCTCGCAGGAATGATCTAATGTAGTTGTAGGTTCTTTCGCCTACTCTTAGCTCAGCGAGCCCGTCGAGAATGGCGTCGTGGCTGACGTTGTCGAAAGCTTTCTTAAGATCTAAGCCTAGAATAGCTTTCGTATGTTTTTTTCCTGAAGTCTCTGACTGCATCGTTATGTAGTCTGAGCATGGTATCTTGCGTACAGAGGCCGGGCCTGAATCCGACCAGTTCAGCCGGCCACGCATCATTCTCTTCGGTGTATTTGATTAGCCTCCTCTGAATGACTTTCTCAAGTAGTTTGCCTACGCAGGATGTTAGTGATATTGGGCGGAGATTCTCCAAGCCCGGTGTTTTTCCCTGCTTGTGGATTAGGGTGATCTTAGCCCTCTCCCACTCTTGGGCTACTTCACCACTCTCCCACACCCGATTTAAATATCTGGTTAGGGCACTGATCGATTCGTCGTCCAGATTTGCGAGCATCTTGTTGTTAAACTACGGATTGGGCATTTTGAGTGCCAAAGACTTTTCCACGCTACATAAGCGAGCGCACTGCCCCCCGTTGAGCGAGAAAAGGCGGGATAAGTGGTGGTTGCTCCTCGCTCTACGTGACTGGGATGGGTAGGTTGCCGCCGTTTTCGGCGATGCTAGCCTGCCACCGGGAGTTGTACCTGATGTAGGTAGTCATTGCACCAGCCACCACTTCCGCTGAAGGACGACGCCTGTTGCGACGTGCGTCTTTCTCTCTCTCTCTCTTTCTCTCTCTCTACATCTTTTTTTTTCTATTTTCACTTCTATCCGCGCGAGCCAGTACCAGGTCACTGCGCTTTCTTTTCCCTCTTCCTACGGTCGCAGCTACTTCCTATAAATAAATCAGCGTAAGGAGAGCGAAACCTACACGAGCGTTCGTCGAGTATCGCAAGGAGGGGATGTGTTGTTGTTGTTGCTGTTGTTGTTGTTGTTGTTGTTGTTGTTGTTGTTGTTGTTGTTGTTGTGGCTGTAGGAAGAAAGAAAAGAAAATGGACGGGCCTGCTACTGGCTCTGTAAATGAGCCACCTCCGCTGCCTCGTGCGTACAGATGAGAAAATAGACAAGAAAGACAAAAAAGAAGAGGGAAAGAAAGACGCGCGCCGCCACATCAGCCGTCGTCCGCCACCACTGAAGCGCTGGCGGGTGCAATGACGGCTACAACAGATAAAAATCAATGACTGGCCAGCCCCCACCGCAAGCGGCATTGACCTACCGTCCCAGCCCCGTAGGGCCACGAACTGCCATCCTTCACCACCTCTCCACTCCCATCCCGAGGGGACGCGTCGTAGGCTGGCCGGTTGTCGCTGTGCGAACACACTTGTGTCTAGCGTCCTGTCCTAGGCCACCGTGCCGATTTCCTACAAATATGCCTGTACATATGTATAAAGACGCATTTGTTTATCGGTTCGACGCTGACTCGGTTTCATCGCTACCGCGAAGGGAGCAAACTCTTGTTCACGAAACTGGTAACGTGAGCTTAGTCACACGTTGCTCAGGAGATGGCAAACTCTCGAAGCCTTTCCTTGGGAGTACATAGATAATAGCAACACAAATGTACAACACAAATGTATTTTTGGAGCAGCAGTTGGTAAAACAATGGGTGATAGTTTAACTTTCGTTGACCTTCGAGGGCAGGGAAAGAAAACTTTTTGTGCATGGCTACGCTCATTCCCAGTCGAAAAAGACTACAAAACTCTATCAAAAATACAACAAAATATACTGTATTTCTGTCGTAACCATCACATTTTTCTGTAGTTCTGTAGTACTTTTCTGTAGTACTGTAGCTTTTCTGTAGTATGTTTTTGTTGTCTGTAGTTCTGTAGCACTTTCCTGTTGTCTCTACAGAAATTTGTAATGCTACTACAGAATGTTCTGTTGTCACAACAGGTTTCCCGTCAAAAACCGCACAGAAATTCTGCCGTAACATCAAAAAATTTCTGTAGTTTTTTTCCCACTGGGTCGCCAAGCCCGGATTAAACAGATCATGCGTTTCGCCAAATGTAAAGCCCATTCTTCGTCGGTCTCTTCGGGGTGGAGGGGGGGGAAGGAGAGTAGCTGCTCCTGACCCTGATGGGGCTGGGACAGGTAGGTCACCGCTGCTTGCGGCAAGGGCTAGCCTGCCACCGAAATTTTATCTGTTGTAGGCCGTCATTGCACCCGCCACCGCTTCGGTGGTGGACGACGGCTGTTGCGGCCCGCGTTTTTCTCTCTCTTCTTTTTCTTTCTTCTCTTTTTTCTCTTCTATCCGCACGAGGCAGCGGAGCAGCGGAGGTGGCTCTGCCCTGCCGGGGTGGTGCAGTGGTAAGACGCCCGACTACTTTGCCGGAGTACCCGGGTTCGAACCCGACCTCGGCGGCTGCGTTTCGATGGAGGCGAAACGGAGGCGTCCGTGCGCTATGCGATGTCAGCGCACGTTAAAGATCCCCAGGTGGTCGAAATTACTCCTTAGCCCTCCACTACGGCTCCTCTTTCTCTCTTTCCCCTTTCACTCCCGCCTTTCTCCCTTCCCTTACGGCGCGGTTGAGGTGTCCACAGAAAAGAAGTGAGACAGTTACCGCGCCTTTCCCTTCCTTTATATCAATCAGCGGAGGTGGCTCAGCTACAGAGCCAGTAGCAGGCCCGTGCATTTTCTTTTCCTTCTTCCTACAGCCACAGATCAACAACGGTCTCTTTGGCACGCCGCAGCGCCGGCTTTTCAAGACCTCATTCCGACATTCCTTCGTTTTCCGACCCGCTATAGTAACAGGGCGTTCGTCCTCCATCTCGCGCAGTGCTGTCACCTTGGCAGTTGTTGTTGCGACTGTATGGAGAAGTAAAAAATGCACGGGCCTGCTACTGACTCCGTAGCTGGTAGTGGTGGTGGTGAAAACGTTTATTATATATTTCGAGGTTTGTTTGATGTGGAGCCTTAAGGGCCTTGGCCTTACAATACTGGATGGAGACCCTAGTCAGGGTCCCCATTGGTGGTTGCCGCCGCCCGCGCACGCCGCGTTAAGGCCCTTTGGGCCTGTAGGTCCCAACAACCGAGCAAGGTCGCCTCCCAGTCCTCGCGGGATGGGTTAGGATGAGGGGAAGGGATGGGTGCAGGCCCATACCATGTGGTAGTTGTCAGCTACCTCACCACAGTACTGGCACTAGCCAGTGAATTGGGAGTCAAAATGTTGAAGTCCCGAGGAAACTGCCCGGAGAGAAAGCGCGCGGGCGGCTGCGTCAGCTGCCTCGTTCCCTGCAAGACCCTGGTGGCTTGGAGCCCAGACGAGATATCGGCACGCGGAGTCCGTGTCCCAACTGCAATTTTGATATATTCTATAGGCTAAGGATGGTGGTGACTCACTAGGGGCTTGTCCGTAGCTGAGCCACCTACTCTGCCTCGTGGGGACAAAGAAGAAAATAGAGAAGAAAACAGGAGAAAGACGCACGTCGAAACAGTAGTCGTCTACCACCGAAGCGGGGGTGGGTGCAATGACAACCTCCAACAGGTACAACCACTCTAGGCAGGACCCCAGAAGCTACGGCTCACAGGCATCACCCCTCTAGCGTCCTCTACTTCCACGTCACATTGACGTCACCTCATGTGAGCTTCACAGGGATAACGGGCCACTTGGTGGCCTACGTGACTATGCCCCAAATTCACACGGCGACTATCAGGTCACGTGACTTTGGCCTGCATCTTAACAGTGGTCACGGGTCATTTGATGGCCTACGTGACTACGCCCCAAGCTTGCATCGCATGACTTAGCCCTTGGCGTGACTATGCCCCAGAGTCACATCCCGACCACCGGGCTTAGCACAGAGGTTTGACCCCTAAATCTCCCCCCTCAAGGTGAAAACCATGCATACTCGACGGCTGCTACCTGACGTAGGGAAGCTTTCGCATCAATAAGAATTCTGCAGGAATGGGAAAGGTAGGTTTCGCAATGCAATTGGTCGCTCTGTACACTCACCCTGTATTTATGTAGCTGAAAATCCTGGCCAAATGCAGAGACCACGAAGCGTGCGGCTAAGCGGCCAGTTTCTTCTTCGTCGTCTCCTTCTCACCTTCCAACTGTATACACGTCTCGGAAGGGCCTGACCATATGCTCTACACTTGTGAGGTGTGCTCACAGGTTTATGTCTATGTAATACGAAAAAAAGCGGAAATGAGCGTAAGGCCTTTATGTCCTCCACATGTTGGCATAAAAGAATAAGATTCGTCTCAAAAAAATAAAATATTCGTCTCAAAAGCAAGCAAACCACGTTGTCCGGCTAACATAGAAAATAAAAAAATTCTTAAGACGAATGCTATGCTAGTATCGTTTAGCGCAGCAATGAAATCATTTTTGCGTTATATTGAGGCTAATAATTCGAGAGATGCTTCTACGTATGAATATGCATTTAAAAGACTATTTTTGTCAAGAGCCAAAGAGAATTTTCAGAAGCGAGAAATGAGCCACGAGCGAGTGGCCCACAGCTCGTGGCTCTTCTTTCTGTTCCTCTGAGAAATTCTCTTTGGCTCCTGACTCTGTCTCTCTATTTATAGTCACTATACAGAAGTGGCTCAACCGCCGCAAGGGCCAATAATTTTATGAGCTGAGCTTTAAAACAAACTCTATATGATATGGACTGCTTAAAAAATAAAAATATGTATGCACACAGCTTCCCGCGCTGCCGGTCCCTTTTATATTCGCTCCCGGCGGCGCATCAGAATGGCGTCGATGTCGCGAAAATCTCCATATTAGTTGCCAGCTGGCTGTAACACTTGCGCCCCGAAGATGGAAGGAGAGACAACAAAGACGAAAGTCGTTCCGTCGTGAAAGAGGAGGAGGATAAATTTTAGAGAGAAAAAACAAGAAGAAAGCAGTCACAATTACGCGATTTGAAAACTAATTTCAGTGCCGCAATTTTTTGACGCCCAGCTGGCCAAGGTCACGCATTTGGAGGTCAACGCAAAATGCAGCTTCCCAAAGTGTGTCCAACCACGATTTTGAAAAACGTGACTCTAATCATCATTGCTCTGACATTGCTTAAGACAGTTATTCAAAGAGGCGCTGACATGCGCTGACATACATAGCTCTGACATGAAAAGCCAAAAAAACGCCACCTACTTTACGCTATTTGGCAATGTTTGTTCCAGTAAATGTAAGAGCACTTGGTGTGTTCCGTACGTTCACGGAGCAAATGAAAGAGTGAAAGGTCGGGACGTAAAACGCAAAAATTGAGGGCACATTTCTTTAGCTTGGGCATTAAGCAATATAAGCTCATCGCCCCACACACACATCCCTGTTAACACACAAACATAATGCAGCGATTTTCGAGAAAGATCACATTACATCGATATCAATTCACTTATTCTCAGCCCTACTATCGCGTTCTGATTGCCTTAATATAATTGGTATAGAGTATCTGGCTCGCCAGCTCGTTGATTCGACTCCTCAGGACCTAACACTTAGGTGACCTGCGACTCTCCGCATGTGGTGGTGAAAATGTTTATTAAAAAGTGAGTTGCATGAAGGTTTCTCTGGGGTCAGGCTTAGTGCCCTACCCCCCACAAACACTAGGTGGAGTCCCTAGTACGGGACCCTAGTGGTTTTCGCTGTCCCCATTGCTCGTTTGACCAACGCCTTTTGGGCTTTCAGGTCGGAGCAGGGGAATAGGATCGCCTCCCAGTTTCGGTTGGCTGTAATGGCAGAGTTGGAGGGGCACGCCACATCACGTGGAAGGGGTCTGAAGATATTTCCCCACAGTGCTGACACTCCCCAGAGAAGGCAGTGTCAAAGTGTTTAAGTGACGCCGGGTACATCATAGTGTTCGTAAGGAGGCGAAGAAACACGCGTCCCTCCGCTCTCGTTAATCCTTTACACGGGTGGGGATGAAGATTGTGTCTGTTTTGCTACAGCTGAATTATTTGCATGAAAGTGTAGGCTGGTGTGAATTTGTCTTCATCTGAGGAAAGGGACGAGTTTGCCCGGTTTGAGCGCGCAGAAAGTGCCCTAAGGGAAACGAGTCATCACATTAATCATTTATTATACCCTTAAAGGCCCAGAACGAGTATTATATAACAAAACAAATAGCAAACGTTGATGGCTTAAATAGAGGCACAAAAGCTCGAAAGGCTGAAATACAAGCACTTCTACTGATAGAGACGCTACAATGAAAAAGGAAGGAAGCAATCGGTTATGATATGAAATAACATCTCAGGCCTTCTTTAATTCTGGTAGTCGTGGTGGGGAAAATATTTTAATGAAAATGTTTACGAGGTTGTAGCGGCGGTTGGAGTCCTCAGTCCGAACCCCATTGGCGTAGACTGCTGTCCGCGCTCTTTTGACGAGTTCTTTGTGACTCCTTGCGTCCGAGCAAGTCAGAGCTGCCTCCCCACCCTCCTGCGTTGGCTGTTTATTAATAGTGACAGCCTTATTTCGTTGGTAGGCCTACACCATATGGTGTGCCCTCTCCGTACAGATATTGCATTGTGAGTCAAATGCCTGCATCTATTGCGCGAAGTCTTTGTTGTAAGAGTTGGTCTGTAGCTTGCGGAGGTGTAGCTCCTCTCCTTTATCTAGTGTCTTAGCCGGTGGGGGTAGTTCTGGCGAGATGATCTTATGGGCTAAAGTATTTGAGTGTAAATTAGTAATGGGGTAGGAGGTTTCACGAGATCCGTACTGAGTGTTCGGGGAGAAATTCTCGGGCTGAGGCGTGCGCGCTCTCGTTCCCTGAAATGCCCTAGTGACCTGGTGCCCTTATTAAGTGTTTATGTGTGGACTGGTAGCCACGGGTGTAACTATCTTGCAGAATTTTAGCTGCTAACAGTGCAATCCTGCCCCTGGGGTAATTGCGATATGATATTTGTGAATCTAAGAATGTATTCGGATGTAGTGTGTGTTGCTGGTAGGACAATCGCCACTTCTTCCGCAGCCAGTGTGTCTTGGCTAGGCAATATTAGTACGTCCACTGTTTGATTTTGGTGCAATACCGCGATGGCGCCATTCCCTGCTAGGGACCCGCAGCATCGACATATAACACGCCGTAGTGCCATTTTATAGCTTCCGCTCGTACTTGTCGCCCTGATTGGTGAAATTCGGGGTGTATAATCCTCGGCAATGCAGCTATCTTGAATTGTCCTCTCCATGAGACAAGGGTGCCACTTTTGGGGTCTAGCTGTCAGGGACAATTTATGTTCAAATAGTTCGACACTTGTCAGCCAGTCCAAGTCGTGGAGAGCCGTATCACCTGCGCCGGGATGTGTACCTCTATCAGCTCGTCTACCTTGTTGTGGACGCCCAGTCATAAAATCCGCTCCGTCTATGTCGTAAGAGGGAGGCCCAGGGCCTTCTTGTAGACTGTTCTGATTATGACGCCGAGGTTCTTGATGTCAAAAGTATTGAGGCGGAGGTAGGGTGCTGCATAGAGAATGCGGCTTACGACGAAAGCCTGCACCTGTCGGAGGGTATCTTCTCTTGCATCCCTGATTTCCGCGTCGTTATCCTGGCAATCATACTAGCAACTTGCTTGCTCACAAGGCGGAGTTTCTGAATTGTGAGGAGTTATTTGTGTACAGACCCAGTATCTTGATGGTATAAATGTCCTCGATGAGTGATTTTTGAACGCATATGCCTATGGTGGCCTGATGTTTGTGCTGACGGAAGACTAGAAGCTCGCATTTTTCGAGACAGCAGGTTATTCCACACGCTAGTCGTCACCATCCGATCATCATAAGTAATCTTGTTCGTATCGTGCAACGCGTGTTACCCTCCAATTATTGTCGGAGATTGTTATCGCCTGCCAGATGATGAAGCTTCTTTCGGCATGCATTTTCACGAAGCTTTACACAACATTACTGCCTCCCATCCTGACGTTCCGATTGTGCTACTGGGTGCTTCTACCTTTCCTAGAATAATATGGCCTGACTTGTCACAAGCAATGTCTAAACACAACACCGAAAGTCACGTCGTAAATTCTTGTCTAACGCTAGGGCTATCGCAACTTATACCTAAACCAACTAGACAGGCTACTCATTCATCGAACATTCTTGATTTGCTCCTTATGTCACACCCTGATTACCTTAAATCGGTAACCCACCTACCAGAGATAAGTGATTATGCTGTTATCCACTCTTCATTCGATGTTCACCTAAGTGCTTTAGGTAAGATAAAGAAGATAAGGATCTACGACAGAGGAAACTACAACGTTATTAATAAAGAATTAGCTCATTTCTGTGACCCGTTCCTACCTGGATTTTCTCATCGCGGTGTTGAATCTAACTGGCTTCTGTTTAAAAAACAAAATGTATAGTTTAACTCAATCTTACATTCCAACCATCACAGTTACTGAGCGATCTCAATCACCATATGGTACAACGGAGCACTGGAACTGTTTAACAAGATAAATCGAAAGTTCCGGTCTGCTAATCACGCAAATACACAGAGTGCATGAGATAATATCGTTGCACCAAAAAAAATTTTTGAATCGCTTGCCAAAAAAAAATTAAACTATTATTTTTTGCATCAACTTTATCAAATTTATTGCGTACTAACGCCAGGTAGCTCTGAAAGACTATTTCCCAGCGACCCTCTCTAACTTGTCATTATGTGACGACCAAGACATTCCCATCTCTGAAAAAGAAATTTTGAGCGTCCTTAACGTTGCTTCCTCAGTATTTACCTCAGAAAAGGAATTGAACTACCCTTTTTTCCCTTCTGCAATCATTCACCCGTGCCAGAAATTACTTTTAACGCTAGCGGCATTGCAGAAATAATTTATTCCCCGAAGCTAACTTCATCAGCCGGCATCAATGGAATTTTTTCCAAATTATTGAAGGCTACTAAACATGCAAATAGTGTCATCTTATCGCAAATTTTTCAGCAGTCGCTCTCATCTCGTCTGGTTCCATAGGACAGGAAAGTGGGGAAAGTCATTCAAGTTTCAAAGAAAGTTAATCCGTTTTCCCCCAACAACTACCATCCCATCCCTACTGAAAAACTTTTATGAGGCAATAACCTCACGTTTTCTCACAGAATCTCACTCAATTCACATAAGATATCACATACAAGTCACATATAATTGCATAAGGTCTCATAGTTTCCCGTACATTATCATATTATGTAAGATAGTTTGTGATAATGACGCGCACCGCATGAGAGTCTTGCGATTATATGAGATTTTATGAGGTTATTGCCTTGTAGAACTTTTGCTTTTTCAGTAGGGATATCACTCACTAGCGTCTGTTTGAAATTAACGGCACACAATTTACTCTGACATTCTGAAATTGCTTATAGATGCTAACTTTTTCATCCTAATAAGCAGCACGGTTTCCTCAGGGGGCTTTCTTGTGACACTCAGCTAGCTCTCTTTATAAGCGATGTAAGGTCCAACCTTGACGCTAATACCCCGGTAGACGCCTTGTTTCTGTATTTGTAAAAAGCATTCGATAAAGTACCCCACAAGCGTCTATTTATAAAGCTTTCATTTCTGTCTCTCAACAATGTAGTTTTAAATTGGATGCGAGACTTTTTAACCAACCGTCATCAGTTCGTGTTCACAATGACTCCTCACCTGTATCCCCCGTTGTTTCCAGAGTACCGGAAGGCACTGTTTCAGGCTCTCTTCTATTTTTAATATATATAAATGACCTTTCTAATAAAATTTCCTCAAATATTCGTTTATTCGCAGATGAATGCATGATCAATCGGCCTATAAACAACATAACCGATATTAACCTGGTGTGACAAATGGCTCATGCCCTTAAACATTATTGGGACACTGCAGCACTTTTTGCAAAAATTGGGCTTTCAGCAGAAACCCACTGCTTTTCATGCTGCGAACCCGAATATCAGATTTAAATTAGGCAGAAAAAGCAGAAATAGCCTTTTTTTCCGCAAAAATACGCAGCCTGCACGACGGGGCTCACCGCGGGTCGCGCCGCCGTCTGTGATTGGTCCGAACGTCGCGTGACGACATTCTGAGGACCGGGGAAGCTACCTATGCGGCTCCTTCGCTGCGCTGTGTGCTGGCCGCCGCTCTCTGCGGCTTTGTGCATGTCATTATGGCACGCCATTTCCCCACGAAGAACCATTGGGATTTTCACCGCATGTATCCATACCAGATGTGCCCACAAACAGTGCAGCACTTACGTTGTGGAGAGCATGGATTTGGCATAGAAGCTTGCTTTGGTTAGAGTAATGTATTTTGAAAAGTGCTGTGTGTCATTATTAGCAGAAGCTATACTTCGTCTCACCAGATGTTTTCAGCCCTGCGAAAGGCAGAGGCACCCCGTTCCAATCAGGATCACGCGCACTACAATAAGCAATTGTGCTCCTACGCGCCTCTCGCCCTCCCAAATTGGCGGGGATGCCAGTAGAAGCACAATTCTCTATTATTGTGCGCAGGGAAAGAGGAAATTAGGAGCATAATTTCAGGGGCTTCTTTGCCTTTCGCAGTGCTGCAGATACCTTGTGAAACGAAGTATGCATGGCCCTCCGCGCACATATTCCTAGAAAGGAAGGGCAGCGAACATCTACTACCTCCGTCTCAGGCTTCCCGTCCCGCCCGTAAAAGCCATTGTTGTGAGAAAAAAAAGGAACCAAGGCTTGATGTACCAAATCCTGATTTGAGTGCCAATAGACCTACTTTGGGGAAACGATATGAAGAAGAATTGAACAAGAGTAAAGGAGGTACGCCTCAGTTTGTAGGTAAGCCAACGTTTCGACAAGTGGACTTTTCTTCCTCTGGACAAGTCCACTTGTCGAAACGTTGGCTTACCTGCGAACTGAGGCGTACCCCATTTACCCTTGTTCAGTTCTTTTTCATGCCGTACAAACCATTTTCTTCCTCTTGTTCTACCTTGGGGAAACGAAGAATTTTATAGAAAGGGTGAAGCTGTACGCCGCTGCCACCAAACAAATGAACAATAAGCGAAGCACGGTTGCCGAACTGTGCAATGCATGTGAGGCATTGATGGAGCCATTGTGCTGGAGACCAAGTCTGCGCGCAGAATACGGATTGAGTCATAGGACAATTAGCAGACATAAAGCACCTTTCCCTTCTATCGTACGCTTCTATACGTTTCGTGAATTGACGGCTGACGTATGTTGAAAGCCAAACGACAAATCCGCCGCACCCATATCTTTATGAGAAAACGATTTTGTGAAATGTGTTTTCTTACAAGAGACTCGTCGTTTTCATTTATAACCTAATTTGCATCGCCAAACAAGACAGAACTATGTAAAATGACGAGGCAACAACGGGTGCAAAATCACAAGGCATATATGAAAAACATCGATGATTGCTTTGCTTGGCCGCATCGAAGGAAACCTCGCTCTGTGCGCTCCTTACTTGAATGCGCCCATAATCAGCTCAACGGTGCACGCTTTATCTTCTAATAACGCTCCCATAAAGGATCCACAAGCATATCAGACACGTATCGTGCTGGAAACGATCGCGCAAAGCCTTATTCACAACCTAGCTGCGACACAACAGTGGGCTCTTCTTAATCGTCTGCTCGTTCGCAAAGAACATCAGCACGTGCGGCTGATGAGTTATCTATGTTTAGCACTGAAGCCCTTGCGCAGAGATTTTGCAGAAAAAAAAAAAAAAAAACGAGACACGCGAATACAACCATGCGTTGATGCTGTCTGCCCGTCCCATCGCGAGATTGCACTCCATGAACGAATCGCAATAAATGCTAAACGCAACGGTTCACATTCCAATGAGATCTGAATAGTCAGGAAGTAATGGAACTACGAAGGACAAGCCTTACCTCCCTTTTCTTCCCTTATTAACCGCTGTTCTAGAAATAGTGACTGGCCCGAGTCTTTTGTGCAAGGAAATAGAAGGAACCGCGTAATGGCTCAGCCATGCCTTTTTGACAAAGCCCTATAGAAATCGCATTAGGAACAAACTGCATGTAGTCACAGTCACGAAAATGCTTCGAGTAGGATGTTTCCTTTGGTCGGCTTGAATTTATCTCTCTTCACAGCAGCCCCGCTTTGCGCCGCGAGCTTTTGACATAATGGAAGACTACATCGTCGCGTCCACAGATGTTCGTACATCCGAGCACATACAGAGCTGTGTTGTATCAGGTGCACAACACTAGGTTTTCGTGTTTTTAACATCCGCAACGCACGCAAGACGAGGAACAGTGTAGGCCGAAAGCTCCCTCCGTTGGCTATGAAAACCTGCGACTCCTCACACTGACATCACGACGGACGGAGAAGCGAAGTTTCTCTCTCCGCTTTCCTCCTCTGTGGCAGTGGCGCGGGGCGCTGGAAATTTGAACTGTGCGCTCATTGCGTAGGCGCTTTATGCATAATCGAAAAAATAACGTCACACACATGATCAAAAAATAATCTCACTTCAACAATCTATAGTATTGGCACATTTAAAAACCGCTGCAGTGTCCCTTTAAGAAATCACCTTTTCTTACTTTCCATTGAATACAGGCCCCTAACACATGAAAATGCACTCTTTTTGGTTCCAACTTCAGCCCCGTAACTACCTACAGATACTTAGGAATTAACCTATCCGCTTACAGTTCATGGACCGATCGTAAAACACTAATAAATGAAACTTACCGTGTCTTCGGTTACTTACGCTGAAACCTTCGATCAGTCCCTCCTTCTGTACAATTATTAATATACTGAACATTTGTCCGCCTTAAGCTCTTATACGCATGCGCTATTGGGGACCCCTACCAATTTACCACAATAACTTGCTGGAATCTGTTCAGAACCGTGCTGCGCGTTTTATTTTTTCTGATTACTCATATACATCTAGTACTACTCATATCAAAGGAAAAGCAAATCCCCCCAACCTTATTCACCGTAGCAAAGTCGCCCGCCTTTCTATCTTCCATAAATTCTATCATGAATCCGCTCGTAACTCTGCCATTTAATCAACATACCGCCACTCCTCTCGCCTAGGCCATGACAAGATGGTATACCCATCTTCAGCGCGATCATCAGCCCATCTATCCTCATTTTTTTACGGACCAAAGAACTGGAATGACCTTCCTGCTGCTGCTGTTGGCCATTGCAATTACGTCTACTTCAAGCACTTCATTTAGGAACCCATCTGTATTACCAAAGTCCTACCCATAATGTAAAACTCCTTCACAGCGACATTTGATGTATTGAAAATAAATAACAATATCCTTGCAAAATTTATCGCTAAGAGGCTTAGCCTTGCCCCTGGTTCAGTGGTGGGTAAACACCAGACATATGGCATCAGGGGGCGGCGAATATCTGAGCACCTGCACGCCATGCAAGTTCTCTGTGAGGCAACGTCAGTCTCTGGCCGTTGTCCTTCAGGTTGATACCAGCTAGGAATTGGACCGGGTAGAGCACTCGTTTCTTTTCGAACTCCTTAAGAGTTGCAACGTCGGAGAACAACTCCTGAAATACGTTTAAGTCTGTTACAAGCAATTGACGCACGACTTGTAATCGAGGAAGAGACCACACCTACGTACTATACAACTCAACCAGTCGGTCATCCAAGGTTGCCCCATGTCGCCGGCGCTGTTCGCACTTTACATGGAGACCCTGTTCCAATCTATTCTCAAGGACAACAAAATGTGTGGCCACTGCTTTGCGGATCACATGTTTGAGGTGCTCGCCTATGCGGACGACCTTGTGTGCGCGTCCTGAGAGGAAGTTTGCCGAGGTGTACAACATGTCGGTGACTTTTTCTAGGTGTCCGGTGCAAAAATAAATGCAAAAAAGTCGCAGCACGTGGCTGACAGTCTGGGACTTAAAACCATCCAGCTACTCAGACATAACATGGACCGACCAAGTCAGCAGCTACCTTGGTGTGTGTTTTGAGAACGGCAACCTGCAAATAGGACAAAGCAGTATTCCTCTGAACAGCCTTGCGGCGACAGTGCCCCAGCGGCATGGAAAAGCCATCCTCTAGAGAACAGAGCGTTTCTGTGCAACTCGGTGTTTTTCGAACTGTTTGGTACTAGGCACAAGTGTTGCCGTGCATGCAAGCTCATGTGAACAAAGTGAACCGCTTTTGCGCGATATTTATATGGGAGTCCCGCTTTGTACGGAAGAGGCGTAGTAACCTGTTTTAGGTCTAGCGAAGGGAGATCTGGACTTGAAGTTAAATCTAAAGTACAGAGATACACTTTTTTCAGAAGACAACAGAGTGCACTAAAAACTTAGTCTTATTCGCAACGAGCAGGTGCGTACTTGGGACAATGGCTTTGAAATGTTCAGGGACGGCCATAAATACGAGTCCTAAAATTTTACAGTGAGATACAACAAGCCGTTCTGTTTTTCGAACAATGTTTTTCTCTGGAATACTTAAAGAAAGTTAAGAGAAAACCTCTTTACTGGAACAACACTGAGGCGATCTGTCCGGCTCCACTCTACCGGGCCAGATCTGATAAACTACATTCCGACGTGTTGAGGCGCCTTTCACAGCACCCTGTGAGAACGGCAGCCAAAGATTTTTTTGTCAGATTTCATGTAGAAGTGCTACCTGTCAAAATGTGGTCGGGAAACAAAGATTTTTACGTGCCATGGCGCCAGACTGCGCCTTGTGTCAGTTTCTAGAATCATTTTACCTTGTATTTTTTTATGCATGAATTCGGATTATTTCTGGCATAAAATAAGGACTACATTTTATGCGGACATCTACTCGAACTGGAGTGACATAAAATATTTAACTGTCCCCGACCACCCTAATGACACGTGTACTGAGACATTGCTGCTTTAACGAGTGTATTCGATGGCGGTCGCGCACAGATCACTCTATATGGCGAGGAAAGCGCGAAATCTGCGGGGGCCCATTTCCACGATGCGTTTGCGTAACCAAGTTTCCTTCTCAGCTGCAGAGACCCTGAACAAGCAAAAAAAAATGAAAATGATGCCGACACGTTTGGAGGAAAAATGCGGTAGCAGTGTAGTCGACATCGAGTAGCATATTGTCAACGTAGTATTCGTTGGTCTTAGCGATAGTTTTGTACTTGGTGCTTTGTCATATAAAGATGTATGGAGGCTTTGGGAGCACAAAGTAGCGTTCAGAGAAAAAACTGCCCTATTTTATTATGTGCATATTGCCCTGTTTTAAATAAAGTAGAAAACGTGGTTTAGAGGTTATCAAATGCGCTTTACATGCGCAATGCCCCCGTTCAATCATGGGCGGCAACATGTTTTGCTTCGACACTTTTTCGCAGCTTGAAATGGGACTTCGTACAACCCATTCTACATTTCCGTGGTGTAGTGGTTACCACATATGCTTTACATTCGCAAGGTGCCCGGTTTAATCCCGGGGGGAAACATGTTTTGGTTCGACATTTCTTCGAGCTTGAAATGGGACTTCGTACAACCCATTCCACATGTTTCCGTGGTGTAGTGGTTATCACATGCGCTTTACACGCACAAAGTCCCCGGCTTATACACGGGCGGCAACATGGTTTGCTTCGACATTTTTTTTTTTTTTTTTTTTTTTCACAGCTTGAAATGAGACTTCGTACAGCCCATTGCACATGTTTCCGTGGTGTAGCGATTCTGCTTCCGGCCACGCCAGTGAACGGACGCAGGATGCAGGGCTCCTCAGGAGCGGCTTCAGCGGCCATGTCAGGCCGCGGTAACAGGACTGCTGAAAAGGACAACACTTACCAGGTCGTTTTGCCTGCACTTCCAACAGGTCGGTTTGTTTTGAATACCGTTTTTTTGCACGCCGATATCAGGGCCCGCCCGTACCGGGTGGAAGATTTCCGGGATGCTTTAGCACAACACTCGCTAATCCCCGATGTTATCGCTATGGGGGCGTATCGGATGAGCCACGTCTGGGCCGTCACTCTCAAGGATACTGAAGCCGTCAACAAGATTGTCAGTGTAGGTGAGCTGTCTGTGAAAAACGGTCGCTGCTTGGTGATTGACCCGGCGAACCAGGACGTGCGACTCAAGCTTCACTGGCTACTTCACAACGTGCCAGATGAAGATGTTCGTGCTGCATTTGCGCCGTACGGAAAGGTGTCAGACGTTTCCCGGGAGCGCTGGCGTGTTAAAGGTATGCTGGAAAAGGGCTCTACAACTAGACTCGTCACGCTGAAGCTGAAAGCTGGCATGAAGCTCGACGACCTGCCGCATCAGCTCAATGTTAGCGGTGAGCTCGCGCTCGTCATTGTGCCAGGCAGACCCCCGTTGTGCCTACGCTGCCGGAGTACGGGTCACATCCGCAAAGAGTGCCGGGTTCCTCGCTGCGGAACCTGCCGACGGTTCGGGCATGAAGACAACCAGTGTGCACGAACCTACGCTAGCATTGCCGGACCTGGGACCAGCGAAGACTCGTCCGAGTTAATTATGGACGAGGCGGATGCGGAGGAGGCTGCTGACATTAGAGGTCAGTCAACGAAACAGGACGCGCCTTCCATGACGGTTTTAACAAAGGGTAAGGTGATGGTCTCAAATGAAAAGAATGAACCTCGGCATGTCTTGAACGTTCCATCCCAGGACCATGAAAGCGAGTCAAAGGAAGGGTCAGAAGACTTAACCAAATTTTCTGACGCTGAGGATCATCTCAGTACTGAGCCTTCCTGTACTGATGCCATGGAGGTTGCGCCGGAGACAGCAGCCTTAATTGCCGCGAAACGTCCGCATGAGGAAAGCGTCGAGGAGACTCAGCTGCCAGGCGGTGTTTGTGGTGAGCCGCCGCCGAAAACTTCTGGCATCCGAAGAGCCACGTTAAGACCGAAGCCGAACTTCTCGGCTGACACGCGGCAGGCGGGGAAACCGCCTCCGTAGTTTTTGTGGAGACCTGAACGATTTGTGGGTCGGCTGCCTACCGACCAGCGTCACGAACCTTCTACAACCAAGTGGTGCGTGTGTTAGCAAAAATGAAACAATGGGCTTGGACTTCGTTTGAATGCATCCCGACATTCTGCTGGCAGGACATTACATGCATGCATACGCCGCTGTTTGTCAGAAGCGGAGGCCACGCAACCATGAAGGTAGGCACCATGCCGGTACTGGCGTCTCTCTCTAGTACATGACTCTCAAGCTTAATTCGCCGTTACACGTAGCTACTTTGAATGTTAGAGGACTGGGAGCGAGAAGGCGACAATGCCAGCTCAGTCGCCTCCTTGTGGATAATGATATAGATATAGCAGCTGTGCAAGAGTCAAAGATTGAGAGCCAAGAAAGCACTGACCGTATGGTGGCTTCTTTTCAAACAAACTTTTATGTGTGTGTATGCCATTCTGTTGGTGTATCGGGTGGGTGCCTTTTATTTATACGTAACACGCTGGGAGTAAGCGTAGAGTCCGTTTTTGCCTGTCCAAGTGGTCGGCTTTTGGTTACCGATTTTACCTACTCTAATTTATGCTGGCGTGTTGTGTGTGTGTATGCTCCCAATTCAGGGCGTGAGCGTGAATTGTTTTTTCAGTCTATTGAGTTGTGGTTGAAGGTCGACAAAATCTTGCTTGTACTTGGTGACTACAACTGTGTGTGCGCAGCTGTGGACCGAGCGGCCAAGTGTAAACCTCGAAGAGACAGGAGCTCTGAGCTGTTGAATGCACTTGTACATGAGTATAGCCTTGAGGATGTTGGTAGTGTGTTCTCCACTGGAAACCAGCCAGAGTTCACGCACTTTCAGCGAGATAGCCATGCCAGATTGGACAGGGTGTATGCCTCGGTAGATCTTGTTTCCCTATGTACTGCATATGATGTCAAACCTGTGTCTTTCAGCGATCATTGTCTCGTGAGTGCAGTGTTTGGTCGCAAAGGAAAGAAATCGCGATTTAACTGGTACCTATGGAAACTGAATGCCAAACTTCTTGCCGATGAAGAGTTCCTTACTGAAGTTAAGACAGAGTTTGAAAATCGTCTTGCTATGCGACCAGTAAGTTTTGCAGCGGAATGGGACAGCTTCAAAGAGTGGGTCAAATTGAAATCCATAGAAAAGAGCAGTAAGGTGCGGCATAAAGAGAAAGAAAAAGAAAAAGACCCGAATGAACAACTCCAGTTTCTTTTGAGCATGGAAAGTTCAGTGCCAGGGCATTTCGCCAGTAAAATACGAGAGATAAAAAGTGAGTTGGAAACAATCGACAGTGAAAGATACACAGCGGCTGTTATACGTGCAAGGGCTGAAAAACTTTGGGCTGGAGAAGTACCGACAAAACGAGCGCTAGCAGACGAGAAAAGATACGCCTGCCAGAAAGAAATAAGGAGTATAAGATATGCCGGCCATATCACTGAAGATGCTAAAGATATTCAGCGTGCGGTAACAGAGCACTTCGAAGAACTGCTTAGCGCTAAGCTTGAGACTGTAGGCGGCTTTCGAACAGATTTTCTAAGACTGATGCCTGCACTGGATGACGAAAGTAAAGCGCGCCTAGAAACACCGGTAACGTTGCAGGAGATACTATCTGCAATAGATGACCTGACACCTGGGAAGGCCCCTGGGCCGGATGGTCTAAGCCCTGCCTTCTTTAAAACTTTTCAGCAGTATGCGGCTCAGTTTATGCTCGATGTAATCACTGAAGCTTATGAACGTAATACCGTTCCATTGTCTTTCGCTACATCGCACATTGTGCTAATACCCAAGACAGATGATCCGGAGAAACTACTGTTGGTGGGGTCATATCGACCGATTAGCCTCACCAATGTTGACTACAAGGTGTATATGAAGGTTTTAGCAAAAAGACTGCAAAGCGTAATAAAAAAACTAGTTGGGTCTCATCAAACGTGCGGCATCAAGGGTCGATCCATTGTCACGAATATACATGTCGCAAGAACCGTACTAGAATGTGTTGATGCACTCGGTGGTCAGATAGCCATGATGCAGTTAGATTTGGCGAAAGCCTTTGACCGTGTTTCTTATGAAATTCTTTTTTCCATTTTGGAGCATTCTAACCTTGGAAAAGTCATAGTGGGGGGTGTTAAAATGGCTTACGCGAACTGCACGACCCGTATTATAGTGAATGGTGAACTGACTGACAGCATCGCAGTACGTTCATCGGTAAGGCAGGGCTGCCCGCTCTCACCCCTGCTTTTTGCACTGTATTTAGAGCCACTTTGCTTGGCTATCATTGATAGCGATCGCATTTTAGGATTCAAGCTGCAATCAGCACACGTGGTAATGCTAGCATACGCTGATGACATTGCAGTCTTTTGCGCAACTAGAAAGAGCATCTGTGAAGCCACTGGTGTCGTCCAAACATTTTGTGATCAAACCGGATGCAAGATCAATTGGGAGAAAAGCTCTGGGTTTTGGCACGGTTATTGGGACGTGACACCTGATCTCTTCTGTAAGCTGCGATGGTCCGCTCTCCCAACGCGATATCTAGGCGTGCCTTTAGATTGTTATCGAGATGCCAACATGCACTGGATGGAAGAAACATCCAGAGCGAAAGAAAAAGCGGATGCGTGGCAAGGAAGGCAACTCTCAATGTTTTCGCGCGCTTCCATTTGCAATGTTTTTCTTATTTCAAGGCTGTGGTACCTCATGAATGTGTTGTGTGTCTCACGAACCTCAATTCAGAAAATGCACCGTGTTTTTGCTGTTTTTATTTGGGCATCCACATGGGAAAAAACCGCCCGGACGAATTTGTTTATTTCTGTTAAAAGGGGCGGGCTTGGCCTTGCCCATTTGTTCTTGCGACAAGTGGTTTCGCGATTTATATTCCTGCGTGATCAAAAAGATACCTTTCTAAGAACTGTGATGCAAGTGCGATTGCAGAGGCTGCTCCCTGAATGGATTGTGTCATGTGAAAGCATGCCTGGTACTGTGACTGGCTACCTGCGCGAAGTTGTTTTTTCGTGCAAGTTGCTGGAAGTGCGGTTTTCTTTTGATTACCTTTTCAATGTTCCCAGAAAAAAACTGTATAAAGATCTCATTGACGTGATGCTGCCGGTGCCTTTTTACAGGGCATTACACTGTGGAGGCCCAGGGCAGGATGTTTTGAAAGGAGTCAAGAAGATGCCCGTGAGGCCATCTGCTAAAACGTTCCTTTTCAAACTTCACTCTAATACGCTCCCTGTTAAAACCTGGCTGAATGAAAAAGGTATCTTCGTCCCATGGACAACAAATTGCCTGTGGTGCAAAAAACCGGAGACAATTGAACACGTCTTCTTACAGTGTTGGGATGCTGTTTTTCTGTGGGACGTCCTCCAAAGGACAATTAAAAAGGAACTTCCCCTAACTCCGTACGGAATCAGATTCCTACCAGTGCAGAACGATGATGCACCTTATGATTTAATTATGCTTCTTGGTCTCCATAGTATGTGGAAAACACGAATGCAGGTGCGTCACGCAGATATAAATACACGATCTGCGCGTGAAAACTTCATTGAAAGTGCGGTGCATATACGCGAATCTTTCAGGATGCAGCAGGATCCACCACAATGGCATTCTCTGTTTGATGAGTTGGTGCACTTGAAAAGATTTTAGCCGCGTACGCGTTAGCTCAAGTGTAGTTGACGTGTTTTATCATGTGTATTTTTGTTTTCTGTTTCACGGCAATAAAGAAAAAAAAAATTCCGTGGTGTAGTGGTTATCACATGCGCTTTACACGCGCAAGGTCCTTGGCTCGATCCCGGGCGGAAACATGTTTTGCATGACATTTTTTCGCAGCTTGAAATGGGACTTCGTTCAACCCATTC
>JAJIZL010018598.1:0-49500 GCA_023969395.1 Amblyomma maculatum
CATCGTGCTTCCTGTGAGTACTTCAAAACAAAATTGTAGGTTTACACATACCCGTAGTCAAATCCAACGCCGTACAATGTCTTGGACTGGTTCTCCGCTTTCTGGAGGAAGGCTTTGAAGCTGTCTGTGTATGGACCCCCTAAAGAACTGCCACCCGTCTTTTCAATTGAGTCAAACATTATGAAACTGCATAATCCATCTTCCGGAAACGGCATCGTATGCACCATCGAGTCTCCAACTGTGCAGATCAAGGGTGCGCTGGGCTTTTCTATTGCAACTGCAGAGGTGAAAAAAGGAAACGATTTTTTTTTTCATTTGCAAGTGAAGGTATCCGTGGTTTCCGAACATCGACCACCGATTCCAAGACAAAACTGAACACGACAGCGGATAAAGATGAATAACTGCGAGGACATAGAACTAAATGATAAAAATCAGGATAACGTAAGCTCTGCTTTTAAGAGTTACAACCGCGTTAACGGCTGCTGATTGCGACAAGTTTCTTGCATATATCTACCCGCCTAATCATTAATCCCTTCCAATATGTGCCTCGATAACTCACACATCATTAGAACACAGTCGCAAGCTATCACAATACTTGAAAGACCACTCAACATGTACACACAGCGGCGCTTTATCCAACCCGTACTGACGTGCCTGCGTGGTCTACGAGAGTTCAGCTCGGAATCAAATGGTTCTGGAGGCTGCGGTTCCTGAGGCTGCGGGAGAAGCTGCCATGCAGTGTAACGTGGTCTCAAGATGCGGCAAAACGTTCCGCCCAATCATGTCTGATGATATCACAGGAAAACTACGACCTGTCAGAGCAATGCTTGCGATTTTTCTCGCTGCAACGCCCGGTGTTGTGCAAAACGGAGACGCCGCAATAAAAACTAATTTTCAGTGCCTAATTCAACAAGTAAAGCATTAACAAACACTAAAAAGTCAAAGAAGGATTGCTTCTCTGCCGTGTAGTAGGGCTTCCGCATAATCCGATAAAGTGTCTTTAACGTGATAAAGTTAAAAGGCCTGTTCCCCAGAAAATCTGGCATTGTGGGCGTGGACGTCTTGAAAGAAAAAAACCATATGGCCATGACCTTGGTCAGCCTTGGTCAGCACAGCGGCCTTCTCAATAAAGCGAAGTGAGGGGGGGCCAGGCCCGTGCGGTGGGATGCACGCTAGAGTCAGCGTGCCTTTTCGCCCATGTCGACGAGGGGAGGCGCAGCGCGGTGGCCGGGATTGCGCAATCGGCTGCGCCTCAGTCGAGAAGCCTCTCGGTCTTTCAATCTGCGCTGCTTTCTCCGGCGTGCGCGCCGAAACATTAGAAAGTGGACCACCGTGGCCTTACAGCAACTATCGATTATCCTCTATTCTTAACACATGTCCTGCCTATGCCCATTATTTCTTGATTTCGACTAGAAAGTCATTAATTCGAGTCATTGCTTTGAGCCACTCTGCAGGCTTCCTATCTCTGAATGTTAAACTTACTATTTTTCATTCCGAGTGCCATGTGACATGCCCGAACACCATATTGGTAGGCGGGTTTTCCGACGTTACGAGCCCATATAGAATGGCAGGAGCTGGCACCTTGCGTTGCTCCTTTGGTTTTGGAATCGAACACAGCGGGCTCCTTTAATCTGGAATACGGTACACTACTCCAAGGCCACTAAGGACCACTCGTATGACTCGGTTATGTGGGAGTTAAGCAATGAGGCAGCAAGTAAGGGCTTGGACAGGAGCCAGTAACACTGTCGCTTCATTGTCGTGGGTCTGCCCAATTGTTTTCTATTGTAGTTGTGAGGACCAACATTCGTCCAACTATCAAGGGAATGGGAACAAAAGCGGCACTTTATGAGCAATTTCCTTAAACTCCTTTTACCTTCTGGCTTGCCTTCCTTTTCCGATGGTACCTGTTCAGATCCTGCCACGCCTGCGAAGGCAAAACTGAAGTTTAGTGCAAGCAACGTGGCCACATCACTTCTAGACCTCAGAAGCAAAGAGGTGGTAGGATGGCCCCATATAGTGGAGTTGCGGAGCACAAACACTACATGTACAAGTATCAATCGTCATCATGGCATAGGCATGAGCAAAAAACGTTTTTGAAAGACATGATTGTCATTGGCCTAAGCAAACGCGTGTGGTGGTCATCAGACGTTTCTCCCAGATGGTTGCCAGCTCTAGTCGCATCTAAGAGTTCGTTTCTGCTGTTTGCGTTTCGAATGACGCGTACAGAAAGACCAGAAGTTTCATGTAAAGAAATATTGCTTCTCATGATTGATAGGGTATGCTAGCCAACTAAATATAAGCAAAATCAACTCTTCGAATGGAGCCCGCAAAAGAAAATACACAATGAATTCCCTTACCAATACCCGCAGATGGTTGCGACCGGCAGTCGGTTCGGAAACGTATAACCCGTAGAGGCGCCAGTTTTAGGAGCTCATACGAAACTATTTCGTGATCAAGACATGCATGTAAAGCTGCTTCCACTGTCGATAACGCCACATTTTTTTTTTATCTTGTAAAATATACTTACATTCTAATCTGTATACTCTTTTTATCGCCTTGTTTGTTGATCGCCTGATGGTTTCTTGAACGCACTCTTTCTCCGGTGCGTATATCTTATACTGGAAGATAAGTTCAGGTGCTCGGAAAACTACGCTTGGAGGTACCAACTATATTTCCGCTGCCCAAGCGGTACCTAGATGCCACAGTGTCATGAGCTGCCCAGTAAGCAGTGTTGCGGCATGGCGATTGACGTGGCAGTCCTTTGAAGTAAGAAAGCCTATGCTTCGTGATGGTTTCTATTTACTAACCATGAAATACTGCGTTGATGTCACTGAACACGACGTAATCGACTCGCACTCCAGTCTTTGATAAACGTAGCTATGCTTATGCTGTAGTATTTCACGATACATCAAACTGTATGGAGACCTTCGGAGTGTTATTTGTATAATGACTCATCAAGGTAGACACATGAAAAAAAAAGGAGTTCCCGCTGTACCTGAATGCAAGATGGCAAAAGAAAAAAGTTTTCACTTAGAGTAGATGAGTAATCGAAACGATTGCTCCTACCGAACATGTCTCACAATATTCCCTTGGGCAGGGCACATAACCAAAAACAACAAAAAGTAAAGTCAGACTCAAAAGCAGTGGTCATGCGACGCCCTCTTGCAATGAAAGCCAGAGGAATCTGCAGAAAACTGCGCGTTTCGTTTAAAAACTCACAGCTTTCGAATCCGCCTTCGGTTGTGTACGCATTCTTCACGAACTGGAGCGTTTCCCTCAATGCGTACAGGCGACTGAAGGCACCGTCTCCGCAAAGATTGCTGGAGTCCGCAAACTCCATATCATAAACGGCCAAGCCATAAGGGTATCCTATAGCATACCTCTTGACGAAACACATCTGCGAGGAGAGCCGGCATTGAGACATTTTAGTTACATCAGACACGCATATTTGTTGTACATCGCCGCTTGCCAAAATAGATCGGTCTTTTCTTCTTCAGGTTTCGCTTTTAAGGCACGCAAAATTGATGCGGCACAAACACAGATATCAAAGTTAAGGAATGAAGAACACTAGACGGCGCCTGCATCTGTTTTTCCTCCCTTACCATTCGTCTGTTTATTTTCGTTACAAGAATATAGACGTGAAAGAACTTGCAATCCAAAGCTTTCATTTGAACAGAAAATAATTACTTTTAGCAATTTTATTATTGACCCAATTGAGACATACTTCAATTATGAGGCTGATCCAGCTACAAAATGGAGATTTTGCTTATTCGTGTCCCATACCTGCACTAAACAGTAGCATAACATAAAACCTTCAGCAAGAGCGAAAGCGAAACTGATGAAAGCGCCTTCTTTTCTCGACTGTGCGCATTTTATACGTCTGTGTCAAAAAATTATGATTATCCAAATATTCGAAATTTCGAACTGTGCGTGGAGAATCTACTTTTCTATTTGAGTTATACTGCGTCTTCTTCGCTCAATGTGCCGACAAAATCATGCAAATATTTCCTCCCTAACTTGCGGTCCGAATGGAGGCTTTAAACGCGTTATATGGCGGTGCTCGTAATAATTGAGCCTGCGCCTTCCTTGTATGCTGCAGGCGGCTGTAGTTCACGCGCTACAGGCCCGTCATAGGCCTTGTTTGAAAAAAGGCCACTGACGGCAACCGCACTCGAGAATCGAGAAACGGAGGTGCTCCACCACACGGAAGATAAATGCAGTTTACATCTGAGGGTCTATGACGCAGTTTACACTTTCCCTTGAGCGCTCCAAATGCGATATTGAATATAGTGAATAGGCGGTAATGGTCCTGCTAGTTTTAATTTCACGACACACGGCATGGGCGGAAACTGTTAGTAGATGGAGGATTCTGTGCAACGTAAAAACTCTGGCAGAAAATTCGCAGCGGCCACTTTCATACGGTGCAATCATAACGATCCTTTAGGCCAGACAGACAATAAAAGGCGGCTTTATGAAACAAAAGTCTCAGAGTCAAATCACGCAGGCCTAATTTTAGAAGGCAGCCTGCGGACCTGTAAACTTTTTATGAGCGGTCCCCAGTTCCGTTCCACTGCCAAGGTCATACGTGTTTTACTGGTACTATTGAGATCGTATTCAGCCGTTTTCCAAGCAGGATTGCTGAAGTAGGCCAAAATAGCGATTTTTCGGTAAGACTGGAAACTTGACACAGCTGCGGTCGGTTTAAATTATCTCTAAATTAATTGACCTTGAAGTGTCTGGGTCAAGAGTCAACTCTAGACATTCTTATTAAAGGCACTGTATTTGTGAGAACGTTGTCAGAGCAGCTCGCTGGAAACAACGTGCAGTTGAATTGATATAGTTGGCTTGAACACGATCATGAACTTTGCGCTCCAAAAACCATTCTTGTCACACTCATGGAGAGTAAAATAGCAGGCTTTAGCGGACACACCTTTTTGCGAATGTCGCTCGCATTATCGTAAACGAATGTCCTCTCCAGCTGCTTGCTGTAAGCAACTTGGGCAAAGAGAGCATCATCGTGATACCTTCCCGAGAAACTGTTGTTCTTGCAAACCTGGAAGTAAAACAAGGAGCACAGTTGCTAAAGTAGGCTGTCAGGCGGCTATTCTTTGTGAAAGAAGATGAAGAAAAGAATGTTCTGAAAAACCTTCACATCGCTTCGGAGTTATGCACGCTGTAAAACCTTCTCACCAGCGAAATGTAACACGCCTACTGACATTTGGTAGTACTTTAAAAACGAAGCTTAGTGCGTGCGAGATGTCAGGTTCAACTTTCTTGCGGCCAGTGTTTCGCAAGCCTCACAGAGATGTCAGGTTCAACTTTCTTGTGGCCAGTGTTTCGTAAGCCTCACAGGGTTTGACTTTCCAAAGCGATTCAGACTATGAGGGATGTACGCGATGGCTTCGGATAATTTCGACCGCCTGATGCTCTTGAACGCGCGCTGGCATCGCATAGTACACGGATGCCTTGCTTTTCGCATTCATCGAAAAGAAGCGCCCAAGGCCGGGCCTTCATCCCGCATTCATTGGTGTCAGTAGTCGAGTGCTCTAACCTCTGAGCCACTGTGCGACATTCATTATGCTTGATTCCATAGCATAGCTGTTAGCAGTCTCAACAATAAGCAAATTGTGCATATTTCAGATTCTGAGCAGTGCAAGGCCTTGTGATTATGTTTCGGGGATGAACCCAAGCCGGTGGCAACCTACCTGAGTTATGCTGCCGAGCTGGTCTTCGGGTATGGTGCCGCACGCATGAAGCAGAGAGTAGTTGCCGGGCCGGTCGGCAATTTCCGGGTCGGGGTAACGTGGCTTGTACCAACGGCCTGCCATTGTCACCGACACGGCCAAAGGCATTTCCATGCCACTCTTGCGCATCAGGTGCACGCTTTCGTGAGCCGCGCTCTATAAGAATTTCAAGAATTTGGAAGAAGGAGCAAAAAGTGCATTTTTTGTTATTCTACGGACAATAGAGTAGAAAGTTGAGCTAGTTGGTGTAATATCTTTGAAGAAGGCGGCAGAGCAGGGAGCAAAACAGAAGAAGAGCAGCGTTGTCCTTGTGTCTGTGTGAGCTTCTTTTTTGTTCCCTGCTCTGCTGCCTTCTTCTAATATGCATGGACAAGGCAGAATCTTCCAATGACAGGTTCACCGCCATAATGCCTGTGGCGTCTAGTAATTGGTGTGTTGGGTAAAGAGCTACGAACATAATGTGACCAACTGTTCTCGTAAAAATTGCATTCCCTGGACAAATTACAGCGTCACGAAGGTACATTTCAAGCCCTTTCACTACCATAAAAAAATCCGGGCAAGTAAGAACATTATTAGGAAGATTCGATAGCAACGCATTTAGGCTCCCTACCTACACAGCTACAAAATTATTACCGTTAATAAAACGGCAACATACTTAAACTTTAAGGGCTAGGACAGATGTTCTTTGTTGAAAAATCAGCTGCCGCATTGCAATCATGGCCCCATTTAGAGGCCCTGAATTCACGCTTGAACAGATTGGAACATTATGTGTCACATTGACTCGGCCCTAAAGTGAAATATATGTACACAACAGTTTATTAAAGTCATATTATTACCGCGACAGTTAACCGTCAGCCACGGCTAAAATACACATAAAAGTGATACTTTAGACGCGGATGCATGAACAAAAGGAAGACTCATTAAAATCGCATAAGAAAGGTGCGTTTTGCGAACCAGAGAGATGTACTCACTAAGCTGTAGAAATACGGATCCAAGGTCGGTACGAACATGATCGTCGGAGGCGTGATTAAGCAGTTCTCCGCATCCTTGTCCTGACCGGAATAGTGCGATATGGTCACAACAATATCTGGCTTGTAGATATTCCTGAAATAGGTGAATGCCAGAAGCCGGTTATGTTCACCATCGTCCTCTAGGTTCTGCCATGTGCCGTATTTGAAGGGACAATACTCCATCTTGCCATAATTGTAAACAAGGCTCAAATGCGTGTTTCTTTCTTTTGTTTCTATCTCTTAATATTTCGCAAGGTTCACAATGCAGTAATACCATGCTACATAGCATTCACGTATGCGACAATTTCCGACTTCAGTGTCGGATTTTAGCTTTGCGAGCACAGGGCGGGTATTACGCAACAGGCCTAATCAACTTGTCTCTTTCGTTTTTGTCTCGTGTGTCTCTTCATCGTGCTGGAGACGGTGTATGGCAGCTCCGGCATCGAGCAACGTGAGATGTTGTTATTAATTATTAAGAAAGAAAATGAGATGCAATTAGAGATCTAATAAATTTTTTTGATGATAGCCTTTAGAATATGATTCATTTGGTTAAATTCCGCATTTTAAACTTGCACCTTAGCAATTGTATTGATAGTAGTGGTCAGAGCAACGTTACTGCATAATTTAACTCGTGATGCACCGTGAGCTGCAATCTTCCTCAACTGCAACTCTTCTTCTCCATCCTCTCTGGCACACTGTTGCGTTTTATGAAAGTCCCAATCTGAAGAGATAATGGATAAAGTGATATTCCAGGAAGACCTAAAAATGACGTCATTTATGCATCATCACGCTTTGTTTATTGACGCCACGCTTTGATACACGGATATCCTCAAATGTGGTTGGTTCGGTCATGTTGTTAAACCTGAGGGCGACTCTTCTATCGCAGAAAAACGTTACAAGCAATGTAAAATGAACAGAGTTGGCAGAATCATTATTTCGTATTCCGAAGTTATTTGATATAACCTACCTCTAGTGAAGGTAAAATTCTGTCCTCAGGTGCTGGAGCCCTGCTCCTTTTATTATACCACGTGGCTACCTCACGCCCCCTAGGGTGTCTGTAGTATTATTGTCCTCCGCTACGAAATTGGGCGCTAGGTGCCCGTGGCGGACGTCATTACATCGAACACATGCGGCTGCGTACGATCCCCGGAACAAAATTCGGCTTACACAGCATCGCTGTTAAAAAAGTGGTTTATTTTTAACTATTAGCTGACAGGTCATCACAGTCTTCTTACTGAAGCTAAAAGAAGATCAAATGTAACTTCTAATATGTACTTTAAACATTAGGTAAACATCGACCATTGCTTTTACATTTAGAAAAGGTTTGAAATATTTGAGCTCCAACATGTAAATTTTAAACTTGATAATTGTTCAAGAAGCCCCCTCTAGATATCCATCTCCAGAAATTTGCTTCTGTAACCACGACTATAATTTGCTTCATTACTTGCTGGAATATAGGAGATGCGATGAAATAACTGTGTTCTTTTGCACGAGCATCTGGGGACGATGAAGACTTCAGCGCTGTTGGCACCGAAATGTTCGACGTGGCTTTAAAGCACAAGTTTTCCAGTCTCGTCCGAGAAAAACCTGGAGCATCTCGAACGAGGTCTTAAATGAGTCATGAATTTCCAACGCCTCATTGCAATATTGTTACGTTGAGAAAAAATTGAAAGAACGTCTTGCTCCACCTATCCAAGTAGCATCCTGTGGAAGGAATTTCGAGAGTCCCGTTAAAGATGGTATACATGGACCTTTTTTACTCACAGGCCAGGTGGAAATCCTAAGAGTTTAATGCGATAGCGGCGTGCTGTGAATTTATTTCCCACGAATGAAAATGATGAGAGAGGAGCAGTTAAATACGTTGGGTTGCTGTGGTGATAGCGCAGTGCTGTGGGGCAACGGCCAGCGAAGCTGATTTTTTTTTTTTTTTTTTGTGCTGGCGCTGAATCCAAATTCACTCGAGGCCGCATTATTTTATTTATTTCAAGGTAAAAGAGTTGAGCTATCTCCTGAACTTTGAAGCTGTGGTCGTGAAGTATAAGCTTCTCTCTTAAATGAACAGTTTGCTCCCCATCGTGCTTTGAGGTTTCCAGCGCAAAAACACCGAGTTCAGCTGCGAAGGTTGCGACTAGGCCCTCTCCTTAGCGATTTTTACTGGAAAACGACGATAAGCACCTGCCGGTAATGATGTGTTAATTGTGGCCTAGGATAATGTTATCAAAAAAGCTTTAAATTTACATTTTATTTTAGAGCACAGGAGCAGGCCAGCAGATACATAAAAACAGTTTGAACGGAGGAAGCTTTCTATAGGCTCTGCCGCTTGGAGAGCCCGTAGAAATATTTCTCGGGATCCTACTTTTGCACCGACTATATGCACGTCAGCTTCCTCTTAGAATTGTTTCCCAACCAAAATAAACGTTTCCCAAAAGAGACACCCGCCATCTTAGCGGAAGTAGTATAAGGTGACCTGCTTTTGGCGCCGTCCCGTGGGGGGTGGATTGTTCGTTGTTCGCTTTAGCGGTGCCGATGGCTGCGGGTAAAAGTTTGTTTGCTTTTAGTAGTAAATATTAAGAACGTTATCATGGTGTGGGGCCCCACTTCAGGGCTACAGTAACCCACCTTCTTTCATTTCTTACCTAGTGTCTGTCGGAAGCCATGCTTTAACTAACTGGAGAACTTCGTGAGTTTATTCAAAAGGATAACATACCTCCTTACCTTTTGTTCCTATAATATTTCGGAGTTCGATATTTTTTTCCACCGATAATTTCGACATTTTTAAGTTTTGTACTACGCGAGTACCTAAAAAAACCGAGGTTTCAAAAAACAATACAAACTTCAGGAAATGACCACCGAATCTTCGAAAAATAAACACCGGAAATTACAGTTATGTTCAAAAATGTTCGATTAGGGAAGGATTACTAAAGACAGTGCTTCTTTACTTATCGAAACACGGATGACTGAAATGTGGGCGAAGGATTTCTTTACGCGTCGAACAAAAGGAAAGATTTAAATGATAAAAGCAAGAGGGTTGAGCACAGCCCATCTTCCAGAAAAGAACTGCCTGGCTGACAGAGATGAGAAGAATGCAGATTTCTAGGAAAGATTTCAGGGACAAACACTAACTATTCACCCTATCCCCTGACTCTGTCCAGCTTAATCTATGTCTGAGCTAGTTTGAAGAGAGAGGAGTTTTGTTTTATTTTAAATCTGCTTCTACAGAATTGCGCTCGAGCTGCGATTATAGTTCACAAAATTACTCGGAAGGCCTATGAAGTCTGGCTGAATTTTGTGCTTATAATCGCATACGTCGCACTAAATTTCATCAACAAATAAAGAACTTGATAATTCTACAGGTTTCAGCGCTTCCTCATAGTCCTACTTGTATGTAGAGCATTTTAAACGGATGACTCGGAGAGTGTATTTTGCCGCGAAAAACAATTCACGTGCATTAGGTAGCCGTGTGAACTAACAAGTGGGTGCTATTGAAAACACGTAATTCTAAACTTCTTCCCATTCACCCCACCTATTCTGATGGGCTTTGGAGTTGCCTTTCTTGAAGGGTGGTAGACGCGGCACAGATATCGCTGTGATTGGTTCGCACCACATATGGGCAAAGAGAACAACGTTTTCCATCAGTTGCCGCCATTAGGGAGCGTGTCCAGCATATTGTTCAGAAATATAATCCTCATACGCAGGATTGCAAGTATTGAATAGCCACAGTGACCTTCAAAAACCTACTACTGGTAGTGGAACAAGTTAATCCTCTGCATCTATCTACTCTAAGTGCCGCGCTGCACGGTAGGAAAAGGCTGACCTGAACTTCTGCATCGCTCTGTCAACGCCAGACGTCATCCTGAAGGCCGACGCGAATATGGTGTACGCTTGTTGTTCCAAAGACCGCTTGCCGCTCATCCAGGAAGCGATTTCCTGCAGAAATAAAAATGATGCAGAAACCCATAGTGCACACCTATTTTAGTGACAAAATATTGCAATATTATGGATAATGCGGCATACGTATCGCTCAGCTGAATGCACAAATGGCAATGTATAAGCTACCTCCCCGCACATTCACTTGTATATGCAAGCACCACTAAGCAACGGTTGCATGTTCCAAATGAGCAATAGGATAGTTGATTTCAAAATACTTCGAAAAATACGGTACCCGGTAAAATGAAATTCGAACGCAACTGTTTAGCTATTTTAGTTTTCGGATAAGCCGAGGTACATAAACCGAAACAGACATGCACGCATTTCTGGCTAGTACCTCCTTACTCTACACTTTCACGGGACTCGCGTCATGATGAGGTCACCGGCGATTCACGCTATACCTAGCTGACGGCCATGCAATGATTGGTAGTCGGTGTTTGTGACGTTACGAGACGTGACATGGCCGATCTTACAGGCGCCGCCTGCTCGGGCTTTGTCTTTCAGATGGGAGGGTGAGACCGCAATCCACTCTTCGAAGACCCTTAGATCCCTAGCTAAACAAGCATTTTACTCCCGGGTCAAACACGCACATTCTTATGGCTTGCTTTAATTAAGCGAGGCTTTATACCTATGTCGGGTGCCCTATCACAGAATATAGCATGCAACGGTACACTAATGAGTTGTGTGGGATAATAGACTAACAAAGTAAATATAATTATTCCGGCAGGGAAGTGAATGTAAACGATAGAGGATCTGAAAACGGAGCCAATTAACAACGTGTCGCGTCATACGCTTAAAAACGGAGCTTAAGGTTCCTGGACTCTAAGATCCAAATGTCCCAAGTTCTATCGCCATTTCACCTAAGCTAAGCTCTGTTACCTGCCAAACCCTACCCTTCATAGGCATGGTCGTATTATTTCGCTTACAGTGGCAACTAGAACGCTAACCTCGATTTTACCACAGAGCGGCATGCCTCGTTATTAGAGAGATTTAGCGTACCGTGATTCCCGATCGTCACCGTGACCCTCTAACGCGCGCGGCCGGTGAGCACGCGCTGATTGGTCCTGACGCGGCAGGTCTTGGTGTCAACTGCTCGACTTCTAGCATTTGGCGCCACCTATCGTCATATTTAACATTGCGTACTAGACCGCTCAAACATAGAATGCCCCTTTCTAGACCTCCTCCTGTTTTCAGTGCGTTAACACTGAAATAGGTGCACTTTTTTTTAGGTGGTACTTTCACTTGTGGGGACACCGTGCGCTATTTTATTATACTTTTACAGATATATTAACTATAAGAATTTAATCGTCTGATGCTCAGAAAAGTGCTGAATTAAAAATTTCTGCTGTGTTCCCAGTCACACTACTGCGGAAATGCAAACGCAGCTCGTTTTTGAGCAGACAGAAAACTGTCTAAGGAGGACGTACGGTTATGTTGAGTGTTATGGTGGCACCTTACGACATTCATGAAAAGTTTGCTTTTAAAGAAACTACCATTGAAACTTCGTACCTGTTCATCACTTTGGCGTATGGGTGGTTTCAGGTCGATGAATAAACTTAGCGCGAAGGGACGTCGGAGGGCGGAGAGAAACACGAGGCCAGCCACTAGGTATGTCGCCCGCTTCTCTCCCTGTGTTTATGTTCGCATAGCAGCGCCTCCCCTTCATCTTATTTTGCCTATGAGACTGCTTCGTGCATGCAAGGGGTTGGCCAACTATAATACCATTTCTCCTGCTCTTTCTAGTTGTTCCGAGCACTGCTGCAATTGGAGTGATTTTACGGTGGTGCCGTGTGCCCGCTTTTTTGTTGAGGCTAGAGTTCAACCATAATGAGACTGTCCATAACTTATCCTTATAAACGAATACGCGGAGGCAGAACAACGTAAAAAATAACATTCCAACGTTCACATTGGTAATATCGAAAAAAATGATCGGATTAGTAAGCAATGCATTCTGATCACCTGGTTAACCATATTGTATTCTTTACTTGATCCTTACCGCAATTTTCTAAGGTCTGACTGTGTTTTTTATATTTGCGTTATATTTGTGTTCTACGACATTGTGTTTAGTTTTCTAATAGCTTCATAAACGAATAAAAAGGCCGAAGATGGATCCACTGCACATTGTTCCGGAGCAGTCTTACTTTGAGTACAAGCAGCATGCCTTCCAGGTCCGCGTCTTTGTATTCGAGGGCGTCCGCATTCAAGTAGCCGAAATGGAAGACCTTGCGATGCCACAGCTTGTCCAGGTTCTCTTTCGTCCTCTGGTGCGAAGCGACAGCCAGGTGCTCTTCGTATTTCCTGAACAAGGACGAAGAGAACTGGCTACAGTTTTAATCCCGTTTAGAGCGGTTGTGCACTGCGCAACGAGAAAGTCCAATGCTTCTATCAGCACGATAGTTATCGCATTGTACTAACGATCTGAAAGCATAGAGGTTAAGCGATCCTGAAAAGAGATCATAAGCGCCAACTGCCCGCCATCAGTCTGGCGAGCCATTGGCCTTCAGATTATCAAATCCAGTTGAAATGTTGGCGAGAATAAAAAGGAACTGAGCACCTTTTTCTCCCCTATATTGCACCTCGTTTCACCAACCAACGTTTCTCTACGATGGTTTAAAGGAAATCTCAGGCTATTGTTTCTTTGGCTAGATGAAAGCCAATTCCAGGTCATGCTTGTGGTTAAAACGCTGAGGGTTCCTGGGCGAATATATAAAGAATCGCACTTACGCTGCATCGAATCCGACGCCGAATTGCGTCTTGACGCTCTTGGCGGCCACCGTGAGGAAGGCGTCGAATTCCGGCGCGTATAAAACAGTCGACCGGCCGCGAAGACCACTCAGGGCGCTGCCACCTTTCTTGTCAATCGAATCGAAAAAGATATAATCACAGAGCCCATCTTCAGGGTACACCGTAGACGCAGCTGTTCGTTCACCGAACACGCAGATGAGTGGCGAGTCCGACGGCGTGACTGCGGAGAAGGTGAAAGCGTTTGCAGGAATTAGTGTTCCTTTGTTTCGAACGCAATGGCCTGCATTCCACATGTGCTATTTGTTTAAACCATAATTTTGCTAGTGTCTCGCATTTGGATATGCTGCTTTTTCTGTTCGCACAACAGCAAAGCCTGACACTTACCATTTATATACAGTATTAGTGACCCTGAAAAGCAACTTCGCGTTATGGACTGCGTGAACACAATAATTGTACAGTATAAAATAAAATAAAACAAACGTGTTTAGCAAACCTCAGCGTGGAATATCTTGTGTTATCGTGCAACGTTTATTCCAAATTTATTCCAAGCTACTCTGCTTGACCTTTGTCATTGATATTTGAGGATATAAGAGTTTCACTCTAATAAAATGTTATCTACTGTGGTTAGGCCTAAACGAGTCAATTTAAAATGGGTATAAAGGTTGGAGAAATACTCAGCACTATGAAAAATTTTGATTACAGCAACCAATTAAAATGGCTGCTTCTTAGTCCTACGTCTAGACTAACCAACTGCCGGCATGAATGTTTCATGTTCTAAGTTGTGACGTTCCTGCGCATACGCTAACGCTAGCACAAAGAAGTCTGCCTTGAAAAAACTTTCGTGCACTCGTTTCATTACGGCAGCCGTGCCTCTAAGAAACCTTCGTGCACTCGTTTCATTACGGCAGCCGTGATGATGTAGCGTGTAGGACATTTCTTATCCTCTCCTGTCATCAACGTTTGGCATTTTGTTTTGATTCCTGTGGCTTCACGATTGTGTCATGCCAGATGACGTAGGGCCGATGTACGTAAGCTATAAGGACGCTACAGCTTAACACAGGAATATATGTAGACAGTTTCTGAATGCAGCGAGCCAATCAGATACACGCCAAGAAAACCGATTCGTCGTGGCAAGCACCCACATGCGCGTACAAGAACAATCATGTGGGAAGCTAATAAGCCAATGCGTGCTCGAATAAAAAATGATACCTTGCATATTCTACAATACTAAAAAGCAGTGGCCACCAAGAAGTGTTACAGATGCTGTGCATTTTCTTTCCTCTAAACCAATTTACATTTACACTTCACACATTACAAAGCGCTTTCCTCGCGAGAATACTCGGCATATATGAATAAAAGTTATCTTTAAGATGGCGTACTTTTTGTAAAGATTTGGGTAGAGTTGAACACGATTGCGCAATAATGCTCTTGCCGTTCGCATCTCGCGTTCTTTAGATCCAATTTTATTAAGCTTGAATCAACGATCCTTCGTGGCGTATGAAGGTAGCGTGCCCGTCTCGCAGACCTGAGGTCCTGGGTCCGCTTTCCGTTTCACTGAATTTACCGAGCTTTCTTTTCAACTTAATTTCTTTTCATTGTCTGCAGAAACTTCCCAGGAGAATTCAGCGTCAATCAAAATATCTGGAAGAATCTGCTGAACTCATAACGCCAAATTCAGATCGTCATTTTCTCACTGTGTGGACCAGCACAACGACAGACGACATACTACATACAGAAATAACTTTAAATCCAAACCTGCATTACAGCCTATCCATCACCGTTTTAATTTACAGAGTTTCAAATGTACTACATAACATTGTGCAAGTGCCACTTGCAGATACCATTTCATAGCGGAGTGCATAGGCTTCTTAGCGAAAACACTCGGCTAGAGTACGTTGCTGTCTTAAGAGAGGTTGCTGACAATCGAACTTTGTGGCTTGCGTTTTGAACGGCAATGCGGTAAAGTTGCGTGCGAGCTGCCGATGTTTGAATGCAGATATCCGAGAAGCAAAGCAGTGGCCTAATTTCTCTCTATTTGTGTGTGCTGCAACATTTTTTCTATTTCATTCAAAAGGGCAGAAAGGCAAACAAAGTTACTACAAATATAGTGGACCTGGTTCTTGTGAAAATGCTTGGGAGTAATCATCAAGACAATTTTCAAACTTTCCTGAAGAAAGAGAGAAGCTGTCTTACGGAAAGGTCCAGGAGTTACTGTCGTTGACTGAGTTGTCGTTGCCAGCGTTGTTGTAGCAAGCTGAGTAGTGGACATAGGCTGCATCGTTGATGCAGTCTCACTTAATGTGGTCACAGACCTCGTTGACGTGTTCGCCGTAGGAGAAGTGGTTGTTGGCGAAGAATCGTATCCACTGACGCCTGCTCGGATAAAATCAACACCTAATGACAAGGAATCTAGGAGAACAGTCGGTCATACACGCTGGTCGACCAAAGACGAACTTAAAATGGCAAAGCAACGGAAGCACGCAGCACTGTTGTGTAGCGCCTACGATTTCCTGATGTCCTATACGAGCTATTTTTTGTGCTATGCTGGTCATTCGAAGCATGCATTGGTTTTACGTACATTCAAACAAGTTAGCCATAAATTAGTCACTGTAAATTAGTCCATGTACAGGGTCATTCACTTCTAGCTATAACACGGCCACTGCTTTCAAAGCATCATTGCGTCCGACCCGGCCATTTCATAAAGCTAGGCGGCAGGCCATGCGAAGCACCACCTCCGCGTCTCACAGTGCATATATATCGCTTTGCTTCGATAAATGCCTGCATCTGAAGCAATGCTGCTTTGAAAGCGGTGACCGTGTTACAGCTAGAAGTGGACCACCCTGTACATTAGTCATGTACAAATGTACAGTCGGCGTCACCCTTGTGTAAAGCTCGCGGGAGACGCGTCCCTGCAAATACGTCCATATATTCGCCGAAGTTAGTAGGTCCCTGCAGCAACACTCCAGTGAAAATGGTGCCACAGGTAGACGCACCAAGGTAGAAAGTAGCACCTAGCCCAGAATTCTGGAGATGGAGTCTAATTTCGGCTTTTGTAGCCCGATCTTTCTTGCTCGAGCGCTCTACACAAGGGCGACGTCGACTGTACATTGTATAGTCCGCTGGGCAGGTATTTCCTTGTTGTTATGATTGACACTTTTTAGCGGAAAGTACTGAAGGCCTTCGCTCACGATAAGCTACGAAACAAAACTTACATCACGGTGGCCACAAACACGTAGCCTATGTGCATGCACTTCGTGAGCTACGCAGCTATTTTTGACTGCTCGAAAAAGAAAAACCCGCACAAAGCATTCGTCAGCGGCTGAGTGCTGTTATGACCATTACTGGATTATCTGGGAAGCAGCTCATAAGGACATGCTAACTCTAAATCATCACCGCACACTGCTTCACGAAAACTTTGAAGCTTACAGCACTTCAGCTTAGGTCGATATCAGGGCCAACGCTGAACTATTCAAAAATTTTAGTTTTGACCACATGTAGCCAACTCTGTGCACAGCCCTATCGCATTTTCTACATCTACAGCTGTATGTATTGGGACTACCCATTATGGTTACTGGTGAATTACCAGGGAGTTGTCAGATTCGGTCCTGCTTCTAATATATGTAAGGGCGAGCCAGTATACAAATAGTTAGACACGAAGTTAAATTGAATTCAAGTGCATGATGACAGCAGAGAAGAGCTTACATGTCTGAAAGTCGGCCGGCGAAAGGTATTCCTTGTTGATAAAATTGAGTATTTTCTTAAGAGTAGATATTCGGTGGTATGGCCCCAAGCCGCATTCATCGTTGCCGTCTCCGTGCTCTAAGTTGTACGCCGCAATTCCATACTTGTAATTAACAAAGAACCTCTTGCAGAGACAGAGCTGCAGAAAAAAAAAAAAGTCGTAAACACAGTGATCGCCGAAAACAAAATGCCACATAGTTGGTTAGCTTAACCCATTACATGAATTTAGTTCACCGTAGTTCACATAAGTCAATGTGTTCTTAAGAGTGCTAAAACCACCTATACGTAAATTACTCCGTCTTATTCAGGCAAAATTCAGATCGGGATGTGCTGCAACACCTAGAAATAATTTTTTTTTTAATTTGGTGTTATTTGTTGGCGCGAAAGAATTACTGGTATCGGTGACTCGCGGAAGCGGTTGATAGCGATTTCATATCTCACTGCGGCAACTAAACAGCATAATGGGTTACAGAGTAAGAAGGCTTATAATGTTACTGTAACATAAACCTCGTGCAGGCGTGCTCGTGGAGTTACCTGCGCTTACCTTATAACGAAACGCTTCATCATCGTCGTATACGAACAGTCTCTCCAGCTGCTTGTTGTAGGACACATGAGCCTGGTCGGTAGGGTCATGGTAGGATGCACTGAAGCTGGAGTTAGTGCAAACCTGGAAAGCAGGTAAAATTAGCAATCGCTCTCTTGCAGATGCGCATGTAAACCAGTGAATGACACGCTGTCAGCAGCTAGGAAATCGAACCTTAGGTTGGGCGCCGGCAGAACAATCGGCACGAGGAAGTCGACTCACGTCCCCCCTTCGAGGGTGACAGCGAGATTGGGCACGTATACTGGCCGAAGTGAAAAAAAACTTGGGATATATGTACATTGGGGTAAACAAGGTAACACTCTAAAGTATCCTGATTATTGCTCGCCCGCCGATAAGCATTACCCGGACACAGCGTCGCTATAATTATTTATTAGCAGCGACCACGTTATGAGCAAATTCATTCAATAACATGAGTATAACAACACAAAATTAGTTGAGGTTTTTTACTTGTTTACGTTTTATTGTTTCCAAACTGTATGCCTTTTCATTGTGCTCGAAGGTAAAACGTGGTTGATGTGACTATGACGTAGGGAACAAGCGGAACAATTTTATGTCGGACGAACGATAAGGTGTGTTGCACGCAAATGCTGGTGCTTCAATACTAGTAAATCATAAATGGTACAGGTGGGACATATTGAGTGGACGCTCATATTTTACGAGACTTTCAAACTTGGAGTTATGAATTATTTTGGTTGCTTTGGTACTGTGAAAGCGCTAAATATGCATTCGTTAACAAAAATTTGCGATCCTGAACACATTAGCTTTATGATCTTATCTTCAAACGACCAGTTAATGTTTTGTTCACCTTGAAGGCTGTGGTCATGTCAAAATCACGCATGAGGATGCCACTTATATGACGATATCAATTTCAAAGCCGCATGAACAAGTAGAAGGAAATTTATTAGAAAATATTGCCTACATTTCTAAGGTTCCAATTCCCTTTAGCTACTTTCACCCCACCGTGGTGGTGCAGTGATCAGGGCACTCACCTACTATGCCCACGGATGCGGGATCGAATCACGGCCGCGACTTCTTTGACGTGCACTGACACTGAACAACACACGGGCGCCTAGCTTTTCGCCTACATCGAACAGCGGACGCCACGACCGCTGTTCGATGGGGGCGAAAAGCTAGGCGTACGTGTGTTGTACGATATCACTTTCCGGAGCCCTCCACTACGGCGTCCCTCATAGCCTGAGTAGCTTTGGGACGTTAAACCTCATAGACAAAATCCAATCTTTCACTGCTTTATCTTTTCCGGTGGAAATTCTTGATGTGACCCTTTCCTAGCAAAATCAAAAATGCGGTCCGGAGTACGCGTGTTCAGATGCCCACCGCGAACAAATCAACATCGCCAAGAGTGTGTCTATGGAATCAATCACATTGTAGTAGTATCGAAGGTTATCGCGCTAACTGCAGGGGTTAGGCTATGCTGCTGGACTTAATAATTAGCACATAAAGTGAATGCAAAACATAAATGCTTGACAATATATTTTTTTTTGTTTTCAACGTCAATATTGACGTCATTGCATTGCTAAACCTCATTATTGCCGCAGAACAGTTTTCTGCTGTCAATAAGTATATTGATGGAATAATGTAAGTTAACTACGTCTCGGGGCGCTTAAAGTCATGTACGTGAGATATCAGCCTTAGAGAGCAGTAGATGAAACAAAAACACCAGGTGTTCGGTTCTTCCTTTCCAGCTACACATTATGTAATTATGCGATAAAGTACAGTATGCGTCTTTCATTAGTTTGTGCAACGAACAACTTCAAACATAAAGAAATATCTGTAAGTAATTACTTTCTGCATATTCTTGCGGTTAGGAAATGTATGTTTTCACAAGCGACACGAATATGCAGGAGGTTACTGCATTTTGTATCGCTGAGAAGGTTTTACTAAGCATAATGGACATAACCATGTTCCGCAGTCTCGCTAAGCGCGATAAACAATTATTCTCCGAATGTCGATAATTTTGTGCTGTACATAAAAAAAAGTGCTCCCACAGCTCGGACTGGCCCCAGCTGTTATCAAGCACTGCATGCGAGTTTAGTTCAGAACATGGTAGCGCAAAGGATTTCTGTTCTGTGGTACGTCGCGTAGTTGACCAGCACATGAGCGCAAATAATGAGCATAGAAAAACGTATTCATGGATATTGACGATATGCAGAAGGAATTCTTAAAACGCGTGTATAGAATCTTTTAACCTCTCCTCAGCATTATAAACAGCTATAAAAAATCATGCATACTTCCGATGCCTTAAAGGGTAACTGCACCGGTATTAGATTTTGATGAATGTCGATGGGTCGAATGTTTATAACTTTCAGCTCATGCGAAATACCTTAGCGCTAGCATTTGAATCAGTGGCGCAAGTAGCGATTAAAACCATGACTGTTATCAGGCTTCTCTGCAGCCAACAGCGATGGGTGGGAGGTGCATGATGACGCCATCGATGGTACCAGTACATTTCCCGAATAAAAACGCTTGGTCGGAAGAAGCAAAATGGCCCTAACAAAAGAATAGCAATAGAAATTTGTTTGGCGGCATCAGAAAAGGCACCGCAGAAAGTGGGCGAAATAATACCGAAATAAGAAATAATACCGTCCGTGACGTCATCCCCGAGCTTCTCTGCAAACCTTCAGTACTGCGAAAAGCTCGAGTTTTAATACTTGATTACGCCATCAGTTTGAATCCTAGCTCAAAAACAATTTTGCACGCATTACCTATAGCCTTTATAGATTTCAATCCTTGAATATTGAGAAGTTTTCGAAAAGTGATGCAGCTCCGCTTTAACGTGCTATTTACAAGGCATGCATTAAACGATTCGGAAGAACAGTGGAGCTGGGGACAATATCGCAAGATCAAATGACTATTACAATGTTGAATGCCCCGGGCGGGTCTATGACATCACTTGGATCGAAAGAAGATTGCCCGCGTCAGGAGAGAGCACGGCACACAATTTTGATTTTTACTTTCAATGCCATTCAAATTGTGCATGGCGCTAACATTTCGTTATGGTGTTTGTTACCGCGTGATGTTCGCTCCACGTTTGTCTATTTAACACGCCCGGATGTGGTAAGGACCCTTAAAGCGCTGACCACTCACACTACTACACGGCATGTCGACCTGTGAAGAAACATTGATCACATCGCGAACACGTACAATAATTTGTCATCTCCATCGCAGAACAAGTAGACATACCAATTACACTTCATCATGTAGAGCATGATCCAATATTCTTTGATGTTGATTTTTTGATTTGTAAAAACCTTGACGCAAGGCTAAGCTGGCAAAATTAAACGTTTGGAAGTGATAATAAAAATGCGTAGAATGTTTGTACTCACGCTAGGGACATCACCGATTTGGTTTTCGGTGATGTAGGCGCACTTCTCTAGTAGCGAGTAGTTGCCAGGCCGGTCTTGGATATCGGGATCAGTATTTAGTGGCTTGTACCACCGGCCAAACATTCCTACAGAGACTACCATTCGCGATCCCACTCCCAGCTCTGCGAGCGCCCTGACAGCTTCGTGCGCAGTCATCTGGAAGTAACAATTCCAAATCTATTTGACTTGCTATCATTGGCACAGATGGGTAAAAAGTTGTACCAACGGGTCGAGATAGGTATCGAAAGATTAGTTACTAAAGGACTGCTAGAAGAAACAACATAAACTGAAATACCGAACTGTAATACATTTGACATCAAAAAGGAAAAAAGTCAATGTAGTACCCTCATATAAAAATGAAAATACATTCAATCTGTGTAGCTGATAGCATAATGCCATAATGTAGACATATTAGCGCTTCCATGCTATTAGATAGAAGTAGTTCATCTTAATAGAAGTGTACGGAGTGCAAATAAAAACAAAGCTGCGAAGGAATCTTCGGTAAAATTAACGTTACTCGGAAGGATATTTTGGCCAACAATGTGAATGCAAAACTTGACTACATCTTTTTATTGCCCTTGTCAGCACTTAATAAGGAGTGAAAGAAAATGCCTGCTGCCATTGGTTTTAGAAAAGTTTATCATAACAGTCCACATTGCTTTGCTCTTTATTTTCATCATCATAATAATAATAATAATCATCATCATCATTATCATCATAATCATCATCATCATCATCAGCCTGACTATATTAACTGCAGGGCAAAGGCCTCTCCCAAATTTCTCCACTTAACCCGGTTTTGTGCTAGCTGCATCCACTTGACCCCTGCGAACTTCTTAATCTCATCCGCCCACCTAACTTTCTGCCGTCCCCTGCTACGCTTTCCTTCCCTTGGAATCCAGTTTGTTACCCTAAGCGACCATCGGTTATCCTCTCTTCGCTCTACATGTCCTGCCCATGTCCATTTCTTAATTTCCACTAGAATGTCGGCAACGTGAGTTATTTCTCTGACCCACTCTGCACGCTTCCTATCTCTTAATGTTATCCCTACCATTTTTCGTTCCATAGCCTTCTGGGTTGTCCTCAACTTAAGTAGAACTCGCTTGGTTAGCCTCCACGTTTCAGCGCCATAGGTGAGTACAGGTAAGATGCAACTGTTATATACTTTCCTCTTTAGCGATACCGAGAAGCTGGTAGTCATATTCTGCGAGTGCTTGCCAAATGCGCTCCATCACAATCTTATTCTTCTTGTTATTTCCTTTTCATGGTCCGGATCTGCGGTTACTACCTGTCCTACGTAGACATATTCGCCTACAACTTCCAGTACTTCGCTACCTAATGTAAACTGATGTTCCTTCCCGAGGCTGTTGAACACTACCGTAGTCTTCTGCATATTGATTTTCCCGCCTACCTTTCTACTTTTCCTGTCTAGGTCATCAATCATTATTTGCAGTACATCCCCCGAGTTGCTTAGCAAGACAATGTCATCAGCAAATCGCAGATCACTGAGGTTTTCTCCATCTACCCTTATCCCTAGCTAAGTTCTACTTCAGGGGAGTATATGAAGTGAAGCCCCGGGCATGATACCATCTTTAAAAAAATTCGAATTGTCCAGGCTGTGGCAAGCTTGCACACTTCCTCTCAGTCTATGAGCGCCTGGACGTTGTGCGCAGCTTTACTAGAAAAAGTAACGTCGTCCTTACATTAGTGCACACTATATCGACAACCTTGGCTATTTTGACATCTAATTGACTTTTCTGACTCTAATTACTCCCCATGATTGAAATCTGGCGCACATACACGTTTTTACCCACTGATCCATGAAATCATTCTTGTACTCATCAACAGATTCATTTCTCCACAATGACGTACCGACACCCTCAAATTACGCACAAATTCTGTCCATACTCATGAGCCTGTAAAGGATTTCGCCTTAAAAGTTTCTGTCTACAGCCTCGGCGTACGTTGTCATCGCTATCTAGCAAGCAGTGTTCCAGTTATCATTACAGCTGTTTGGAGACAGACACACTGACATCAAGGTTTCTTTTCTGCTAAATGTAATAGCACGTTTTTAGGTTTCAATTTCTCAGCAATTAAGAAAAGTAAACTACATTAATTGTTACACTGAAAGGTTGCCGCGGAAAATTTAATTTTTGTACTCCTAATCAGAGAACTGGTAGTGCTTAGAATGTATTGCACATTGCATACAATGTCAGCGCTGACAGTCTACTGCACTGCGGCGGTGCGAACGCCAGCAGGAAAAGCCAATCATAGGTAGAAATCTCCATTGTGACCAACCAGACTGTAATAGTAATCCTGCGTTGGTGGCAGGTAGATGAAGGTTGGCGGAACAATCCGGCAGTTTTTCATGTTCCGGTCTTGTGAGAAGAAATGGCCTATGGAGACCACAATGTCTGGCGTGTAGATGGACCTGCAGAAAGCCCAAGAACAATTCAAGATGCAAAGTGTGATGTGCCTGTTCTGTAGAGTGTTCAAGTACTGACGCATTTTCAGCGTACGTTAGCAAATCAGCTTACCGCAAGGTTCTTAAAACCACAGCAGTATGTGCATGAAAGAGTGGAAAACACCTTTCAAAGCTATGTAGACGAAGAGGTGCGCTCTGCTCGGCCATTTCTTAAGAGGTCATTGTTCGCGCTCTAAGCAATGGAAGAGTCAGCGAGTAGGCTAAGTACACCTCCAGATACTAAACAGTTGACAACCAGCGCTTGCTCACATCGTTCTCTGCAGCTCCATTCGTGTCAGTTTTGCCGTTTTATAGGCCATAAACGACCAACAATTACAGAACGTCATTTCAGTAAAAGGCTACAATAATGATCTTATATGGAAAGTAATGTGCGTACAATGACAAGGCTACAGCAAGACACCATGGTGCGTTACCTCCATCACCTTACTCTGTCTGCCTCTTTCTGTGCTTTACTTCAGTCATTAGCTCATAACTATAGCCCATACTCATAGAAAAAAATATTTTATTAATTAAAAGTAAATCGCAACTACCTCGGAGTGTCTAAATTACAGCTAATAATGTTTAGTGGGAAAAAGCAAACAATTTGTTGTCTCGACTGTCAAAATTTTCCATTAATGGAAATGGCTAGGCAGCAAATGACAATGCAGGCATGGAGAAAAGTTGAATGCAGTTGTAATGAAGATGCCATATTGTGCGCCCATAGGAATGGAATTTTGGACGCTGCGATAAATAGCTCAAAGCAGAAGACGACAGTTTTGTTATACGTTTGCAAAAGATTTTGACGACGCCATTGTAGCTTGAGAACATGGGACGGTTTGCGTGATCTCTAATTTTTTATGCCACAGCGGATGCGTCAATCTTTTATTCATTAACTTTTTTTTTCATCTCTCGGGCTCGTTTTTCTATTGTGGGATATGCTATGTGCAGCCCAGACATCAACATATCCGCGCCGTGTGGCAATACATCAGTATAAGTCTTTCATGTACATTTCGTAGCTCACTGAAAGCGCTAAGATAAACGGTTATATAATACTGTTCCTAGTTGCAAACGCGTTATGGTTTGCAGTCGAAATGGAAAACTCATCACTGCAGCTGTTTCTGTCAACGTGGACTAATGTAGACAGGAAATGTTCAAGAAAGAAGTTTTATTCAATACCCTAATTGAAGCTTTTGTCATCGCTATCCTTACCGATCTCACGAGGTATGCACTTTGTAGAGCCAGTGGAGCTTTAGATGTTCAATACCATGAGAAATAAAGTGCCAGAATATACGAAGGTCTGCAGTGGGATGCGAACATACTGAACGGAATAAATATTGTAACGTGCTTGCCATCACCGACTGATAATTGGGGCCAGATGCTTTCGGCATTTTTCAACATGCGCCATAAAGCGCAAAATGCGACATTCTAGAACCTGTCGGGCTTTGAAAGTTAAAAAAAAAAAAACCTTTCACCACGCCTTCGTTTCTACATCTATATATGCTACATCAAGCGGCCTTGTTTGTTTTTGTTGTGTTACTGATGATCTTATAGAGTCAAATATACAGGTACTGTAATACTGCATTGTTTAGAGTTTTTAGTTGCTTAGGAAACTTACTAGAAGCAATTGCACGTTTTAAGTTTTGCTGCTGGAAACAGACGCAATCAACAAAGCTGAAACGAAGAAATTTGCGAGGGCTGTGTGCGATACGCCAGTGGGCCCATAGCCATGCGACTACCAAAGTGTTACCTGAATGCGTTTGCGGTCGCTGACCGCCATGACTTGGAAGCCAGCGGAATAGCCAGAACAGTATACATAGGCCTTGTATCCCGAGACCTCTTGTGAAGCGCCTCGTACATAAGCTAGAAAAACAGAAGAGAATCCGGTACAATGAGCCACATAGTTAATGCTGCCAGTGTGCCTCATCTTGATCGATTGATGGTAGCGACAGAAGCCAGTATTTAAGTTCATTATGCGTGTTAGTGTGATAGTTTATGCACATGGCGATTCCCACCACATCTGACGGCTCCGCCTCTGGACCGACGCTGACTTGCTGCGCGGAGCCTTTTGCAGACGTCAACCCCCAAGCGCGTATACAGTCATCCCCGTTATCCGCCGCCAAAGCTCTAGCAATCATGTGTCGCATGACGTAGACCACGCAATCCAATGAAACTTTCCCTTTCTATTATGGAGGGGAAGTCTCAGCGGCTTGCGCCTATGAGGCTTTGATACTTCGGATAGGTTTTTGAATGTTTTAAAGATGCACTGGCAGCGCCATTGGTGGAATGGGCTCGGAAGAGCTCAGTGCATGGTAGCCCACTGCTAAAAAGCGAACACCTCAAAACATCTCCTGCGTAGAAATTAAAAGCGAGGAGTGGGCTACAGACGGCGCACATTTTAGTTCAATGTGATCTTCACCAGGAAGGGACATCTGGACAGTACCAATCGCTAATAAATTTCCACCAATTTGTCATTTTTCAAAGTGTTTTGATCACCGTTTCTATGCGTGCCCCTTACAACCGCGTTATTATGATAAATACGTAAGCACCACCTTAATATTTCATACATATTCTTACGGAAATCTTGTTTATTTATTTGTTTGCTGTTTTATTATTCTTGAATCTGTATGCGCTCTCATGGTACACTTGTAAAAGCGCAATTCCGAGCACCTATAGTTTAAGTAGTTCAGTTATGGTTCAGGTTTCAAGTTTGTGGACGTAAATGCCACGTAACCCTCCCTGCATTTAATAAGATAAAGGACGTGCCTGTACTTACAACCACATTCTATCTTATTTCCGGGAGGTGATAAAGGTTTTTGAACTATTGTAACGTACCGCCTTTTCGAAGAATTAGACGCCAAACTTCATTTTCACTTATCCTTGCGCTACATGTGTCGCTAAAACAGCATCCGTTTTCACCCTTATTCGGTGTCGTCGCCAGATATTTCATAATTCGGTATCTTTGAAATGCCGCCTTTACTGGGCAAAACGCAGATAATCGTCATAAACAAGCTTCAATGAATTTATAAATATTTTTTGTACAGACTCATGTTTTCTAAGCGAACAAAACATTTGATATTACTACTCAAACGTTGTTCCCTTCATGGTTAGTTATACGAATCGTACCCTATTCCTTCGCTGCGTATATCTGTATAATCTGTAAATATACGCAGCGAAGGAGTGAGGTACGATTCGTGCAACCAATTAGTATTGAAAGTAAAAGCAGGAATGCAGGAAATATAAGAAAAGACAGCCGATCAAAATATACACATTTTTTTTATCATACTATTAATATTTGTACTCCATGGTGGCACTTTTGCGCCATGGTTCGCAGAGCGAAAGAGCACTTTTTAAAGTAGTGCACATTTCAAGGCCAGATAACGATATTAACCCGATAATGCCCTTTGTCTCGCTGCAAAAACAAATATAAGATACTTACCTTCAAAATTCTAAGCAAGGTCATCATGTCCTCTGGACGGTAATAATAAACGTCTGTGTTTAATACGCCGAAATGTGATATCCCATTGTCCCACAGAGTATTGAGTTGCGCCCTGGCGGTCTTGGTCGAAAACATCTTTTCAATCTCATCACGGTTTCTGTTCAAAAAAGAAAACGATGTGAAATAGGCATTTGTCGACAACCCTCCACCAGATATGGTCCACTTGCTCAATACATTTCACAGAAACAAATGCTAGGTTGGAATTGCCAAAACATATTCACGCTCTTCCAGTGAAATGTGTGTACTGCCATTTGCTCGTGATAACATGGCTCAACAGAGGGGATGTTGTATGGAGGTCGTTTTCTGTATAAATGGATGTTTATCAACATAACTTATTTGCATGACTGCTTCACTCTGACTATAATATTATAATGCCAAATGTAGGATAAAAGTGAGACATCATCTTCTTGTTGATATTCTCGCTGGAGCTGACTGAATGCCACATTTATAAAGGCGAAGTGAAAGACCGTCTGTTTTGAAAGTTTCTTTCATGCAAATCCGCTCCATTTAATAATGCAAAAGCACTTCTGGGCTAATGAACCGCGTGGATAGGATTTGTGCGTAGAGCGTGTCCGCACGAAATATCAATAAAGTAAAAACTCTTTGCCCTCAGCGCATGGGATTTGTACCCGCTCCATGACAGAGATCAGCTTTCCTAGCGTAAGCGTGAGAGCCCTATACTCTCGCAGCTTCCTTTATTGCACTCAAAATATACTATATTTACACCAGAACCCTCAGCAGTATTGGACTAGGGTAACATGACTAAGTTTTTGTCAGTGAGATACAGGTTTCAATGTGCTGAAACCAGTCGGGTATTGGAACTACAAGTTGGATAACTTCACACTAGTTTACAATTTCCCTAAAGTATTCTGTTACTGGCCGTGAGTCAAGGTCTGCCTAACGCGCCGCCATCTTACTATACACTATGCAGGTCCAACGCCATTACAAGGTCACATGAAATCCTGTCTCCGTTTTCAATCGGGTGATACCTGATGCCGTGAAGGTTAAGCAGAAAATGCTCCCTAAGAGTCATTTAGAAGACGTTCAAGAATAAATCTGTGTCCCAGTAGTCCTAGGAAACACGCTCAGTAGTTTCAGGCGTTTTGCATAGAAGACAGTGGACTCTCCAAGGCACAAAAATTCCTGTCTTGCAACCGCGCTTTAACCTGCAAAGTCTCGTTATGTAATCTAAAAGAGAATACTTTGGCTGCAGAAATAATCGCCATCGGCGCAGTCGATCACGCCTAGTGTAAAGTGCAACACACTCTCGCCCCGTGCCGCAAAAGTCTTCATCCCGTTCCCACTGCAACAGCATCGCGTTGTGCAGTCAGCATCGTCGTTTTGAGAAGTTCCACCCATGCCGCTCCTGAACTTATTCAAGGTAAATACTTCGTACAGAGAAGGTGTCTGGTCGAGTGCGGCCAAGATTCGCTAGCGTAGTGCCGGGCGAATACCCCGAGCGGTTGGCATAACTCGCAACGCTTAAGCGCACTCTTAGAATTGTTTGTTGCACACTCACAAACGTTTGTCAAGTTTCCTTAGACGTACTTTTTTACATGTAGGACTGAACGAAAGGATCAATACGCAAATGTCCTCCACCAAGAGGATTCTAACTTTTGGTATAAATTTGAGACACAAACATTGTGAATTTTCAGTGGTAGCGCTAGTTACGCTTATTCAGGGCAAGATTGCAGATGCACAATTTTGCTATGCTACAAACATCTGAAACTTCCTAATAAATCATAATAGTTTCTAACAATATACCAAAATTAAGTAAAAATTATTCCAATAAACGAATCGTTGATTTTTATGACAGTTTTTATTACTTGGTTTCAAACAAGAAAAATATTTTAAAATGATTTTTGTTTTACAATGAATTGGAAACTTACATCATTATTAACATTACTAAAAAAATATAGATAACATCAGCCTAGTATAGCTCACACTGCTCACAAAAACATCATATAATAGGCAGCTCGAGTGCCTATCAGTTACAAGAAGAAGAGGCGAAATGTCACAGTTTTGTGCAAGTCGCTTGAAATGTTTGTGAAAAATTCGCCGTGAAGCGTTTAAAGACGTAAAATTAAATGAGTACAAAATTTCACGTTGCACTAAGACAGTAAAGTTATATGCGCTCTATCATGCAGAATTCTAGAAATCTATAACGAAGAGTCGCGCGAAATTCTTTACCTCCTAAGCAGCAATCTGTGGATATTCAAAAATTTTGCTTCATTGGGGCATAGTAATGAACAATCGGCAGTCGAGCAAGAAAGTCAAATCAAATGACTCGCAGTACCTTTAAACATGCCGCACCTTCTGCCGGGATACAGCGTTTCGGTAGTAAATTATTCAGCATTTGTGCACTTTATAAATCCTTGGATTGTTTTATGACGCCAATGTAAAAAGTAAATGGAAGTTAAGAACACGATGGGCTTGACCCAAACAAATAAAATATATTTACTGCGTCAATATCAAATTACCAGCATTGCCATAGTTTGTATGTCGCATAGCCAACGTTGGTATAGAGGGAAGTATTAATTTGTCAGAAAAGGATGATAAATTCCAGTCTGAGACTGTTAAGCATTCTTTCTGAAGGGGAGTTCCAGCTTCTGATTTTTACTAGATATTCGCAGAACATAGTGACTGCAAATTGCTTTATGGTACTTCTGGTATTACAAAAGACGCCGCAAAATTCCCTTTTTATTTCTTTGATTTAGTTTTCTTGAAGGGACTCTAAGCGATGTGTTTTATAAGAGGTATCCTTTCTGTGAGAATGCAGCTAGCAGTCACTGTGCATTCAAGAATAAGAAATTTCAAGAAGATTTGCTTGTCTGAGACGCTTCCTTGGATACTGAAGTTACACCGCAGATATTTCAAGCTTTAGTACAGTGCGTGTTATTTTTTAAGGCCAGTAAAAATATTTGGTTTGCGGACATCGAAGCATAGTGGAAACATTTCAAGCAGCGGTTTTTCGGAAGGAACCGGAACTTCATCATTGAAACTTTGGTTCTGAAGGACGTCATTGAAAGGTTAGCTAATTAGTCGTTACTAATTTATAAATTTGCGAAAAATCGAAAACTACGACTCAGTCACGCCACTGTAAACTGCTTTAATTTGGTTTCACTGTGAGGGGACTCGTTAAAAGCTTGAATACTTATATTTAGCTTCGTAGTAGTACTAAGATAAAACCTTTACTAGGGACATTGGATATGCGTTAAGGGCGGGGTGGGTCGACGCCTCAGTCCGACAGTCCCGAGCGCTAGTAAGCAAGGTAAAAACCGCTGTATTTTTGAATTGCGTCCAGTGCGCTCGAGAAGCAGGAATTTCGAAAGCAGTTTATGCCGGTATTGTAAAAAGTGCAGATGAAATAGGAATTACTTGCGGTAAAAATATCCTTGGTAGAGATAGTACACTGTCAAGGCTGAGGGGACATCAAATGTGGGCCGTTTAAAATTTACGAGAAAAAGACTAATCTCTAGTAACTTGTGAAATCCAGGCCACAATTATAGTAAGGGCTATTTGTCAATTTGTCTAAATATAGTGGAGCCTTAGCGAAATTTTAATGCCATATCAGATTAGCATTATAAGCGTTTTGAAAAGCAGGGCCCCAATGGTTACACCATCAATCTGAAAGGAAGCTAAGTTGGTTGCGCTCTAAACTGCAGCGATCTAACTACTATTTTTATAAGGAACCATAAACAGAAGAGAAATGGATGCCAATTGTTAATGGATCTTGTATCCAGTAAATATAGGACCAGATAAAGTACTGGTTATTTGTTATATAGAAATCCCTTCGCGTTGCTGTCTCTATTGGGTCAATTCAACGTCCACAAAAAGAATAATTCTGTAACTGCAGTCAGTGCAAGCCCCCATTCCCAAGTAGAGAGTAGTACCCCAGCAGGACTTTTGAACTTACTGTTTTGCTACGATCTTATTGTTAAGCCATCAATAGGCTTATTGACGTCTAATTGACTGCAAATAAATTTTGCCCTTGCTGAAAAAGGAAACGAACTCAAGCTGCTGAGGCAGAAAAGCTACCGCTAAGCCTTCGCTCGAATGGCTTAACAGTTAACGCCCCAAAATCTAAAGGTCATGTACAGTTTCTTTGTCTGTCCGATCGTCTAAGTCTTCAACCAGAGCGGCGCAACAGGACTGACGTTTCCGGAAAAGACCCGTAGCTTTTCAAGGTGAGCTTTAAGACATAAATTAAAAAGCATGCATTACACGCGCCACAAGTTTCTCACTCACCCGTAATCAAAACCAACACCGTACACGGTGTCCATCTGCTTCTGAGCCTCCAACAGAAACTCCCTGAAATTGGGCTTGCGGGAAGCTGTCGACAGCGTGCTGCCTCCTTTCTTCTCCAGCGCGTCGAAGAAGAGATAATCGCACAGCCCGTCCTCGGGTACAGGCGTCTCTTCCGTCATGGCATCCCCGAAGATGCATATCAGTGGAGGGACGATCGTCGACTTGGCTGAGATGGTTAACAGATTGTGAGAATAAGGCATGATAACAGGTTGCACTGATCTTTGAGCTATTTTGCAGCCCGTGTTGTCACGGCTTCATCCGTCCTCATGCGCGCTTATTCTTAGCGGACGAGATAGCCCAGGTAGGCAGCTTCTCTCCTAACATTGCTTCTACGTTGGAGTGCCACTCCCCAACCTGAACGGCGTAGTAAAACAAAGGACAACCAGAACCACATACCATATGGTCTGATTTACTCTAGACCAGCACCTATTCTAAGGGTAATAACATTTTTTCCAGGATCTGGGGTAGATTTTGATCACATAGAAATACAAAATAACTATTAGGAGAACCTCATTTTAAGGTCCCATATTATGATATTCTCTAACAGAAACCAGCCAAGCCATCCACTTCATCAAGGACTTAAAATACTTCATTTCATGGTTGTGCTTCAGGCCAAGGTGTCGGTAACAGTTTGTCCAACAACTACCCCCCACAATCTATATTATTGCTATGTGTACCAGAAACACCAGGAATGGAAGTCACCTAAACTTTATTCTTCCATTAGCACAAACCATTTATGGTCAGCGACTGCTGCCGTCTTATGGTGCAAAAAATCTGGAATAATATTCCGCTTGCGGTCAAAATATCGATCAACTTGGTATATTCTGCAAAACGTTTTTTCTTTATGAAAACATGCAGTAGAGAGAAATAGTCTATGCTGTCAAGCTTGTATGAGCATGGGCCCAAAATAGCTTTGGCTATGAACTCAACAGTTATTGAAGAATGGTTTATGTGTTTAATAAAGCACATTCTTCATCAACCAAGGTTTTACTGCCTTCTAATTTCTAACCTCAAAATGCTTGGTGCCGCTGTTAAAACAGCTCTCTAATGCTAATTTTATGAAATAAACATAAACTGAGCCGAGGAATATGCCTCTGTTGAGTATAGCATTCCGCTAATTTAGGGGTGGGAATTCCAGCCAGGGATTGGAAAAATACCGTGCCACTACATTGGAGTGTGCTAGAGAACATGCTGCCCCCCTTTTATAACTCGTGCTTAGAGTGTTCTCTCCTGAGCTCAACTGTTTGCCATTACGGGAGTACTGCAACAATATTTCTGCAACGCTGCCTTTCAATGGCCTAGAGTCGTTCTCAGAAATTTAGAATAATTGCTACTCTATAATTATTTCTTAATGTGAATATAAGTTCGCTTAACACAGACATACACAAGACCACCTCTTGCACTATTCATGGAAAATTCCCTCCTGACCACTGTCGATTTCTGTGCACACAACATAAATTAAATTATTGACAAAACAGTCGCTTAGAAAATATAGAAAATGCACCGTGCATACAAATGCCGAAGCAGCATTATTTTCTGACTTCAGTTAGCTGTTCAGCGGAATACAACTTAGCCATCGAGATATTAACATGAGGTTTCATAGTGCACGACAGAGAAAAATAACACAAGCGCCACGACTAAAGTCGATCTGCTTTATTTATGTCTCGCTTTGTAGAATCTAGCTTTCGGATACCGTTAGGAAAAAATGATTGTGTAATAGAAAACGTTTTCAGATACTCCTACATAGCTTACGAAGTACGCGTTATGCCAATAAATTGAGACCGAAAACTGTAGTATGAGAATATACGTAATAGGTTCAAATCACAGCAGAATGGAATTTGCTGAAATCGGTTCACCAACCTACACAATAAACCAGATCACACCCTTAAAGGTGCACTTCGTGTCTATAACTCACCCTTCCGAAAGGGATGCACTGAAGTACTAATGCCCCTTTTATTTCGGTGCAGAAAGCAGCACCGCACCCATTAAAAGGGTGCATCAGTATGCAATGCACCCCTTCTATAGGGTGTGAGTTATAGACACAGAAATGCACCTATAAGAGTGCGATTTGGTTTACAGTGTAGGAGATGGACGGAGCATAATACGGCGATTTACGCTGGCCACTGTAGCGTTGCGAAAAGCAGGGGATAACTTACGTGAAGGTATCGTCCAGACCTCTAAAATTTGTAACATATGAATCTTTTATTAATCGTTTTTGCACGGAACACATTACGTCAAGCAGTGGAAGAAATGGTAAAATTATCTGTATTGGGCACGATATTTGTTTTCCTGAGTTGAAGAGCGCTAACTTTTTTGTAAGCAAAACACACTCCTGCAGAACTTGTTGGGAGAGCGGTGAGTTGAGGAAAATATAACAGACCGTCAGACAATAAACGGCAGTAGTTGTCAGTTGTGCAATTTTTTCTGGTTGAGAAGTATTGTAATGTGAAAACAGCTGATGGAAGCACCATGCTCTGGTTCACGTTCTGTACACCATGCTTTGGATGTAGAAGTCGAAGCCTTGATTGTGGCACACACGAATAATATTTCTTACTTTAAACTATGTAGCAAAACCGCGGAGGCAAATGTAAAGCAGTTCTTTTTTTTTGTGGGGGGAGGGGGGCATGACTATTGCAAAATGTTTAAACAATCGACATTCTGTTGGGAATCTAAATGCTCTCACAGTACTAGACATACTGAGTATTAACGAACGGCTTAGTTTCTTTTTTTCTCATATTGTTTCCTCATAAATGCAGGTAAATTAAACGTTTTGATGGGCTAGATAGCTTATATCTTTAGAAAATGATTATGCAGATTTGTAAAAAGAACGCCATATATTTGCTTTGAAGCCGTATATTATATCCAGTTTGCATTGGAGTCAGGCTACACTACCTATGAAGAATTAAGTTACAACTAAAGACACATTCATGAATGAGCATTACCTTGCTCTCTACTTCAATTGCCGAAAAAAGCAAAAATAAATTTTGTGAACCATTCTAGATTAGCCTTGATCGACTATATGAACAATCTGTTTTTGAGGGACAAATTTGGATGAGGAATTTGGATGGGGTGCGCCGCTTTTGGATGAGAGAAAAGCGAAGACGTGGCCAGAATGTTTTAGTGTGGTCTATGTGCCCGCCAGGTATCCCTACGTGGTGATAACTAAAAAAAATCGTGAAATCTATTCTCATTATTCTCACTTACCAGGCGTTGCTGTAGAGGTGCCTGAAATATTATACGAGGTATTTAATACCATGCAAATGTAAGCAGCCGAAGAGAGGAGTTTATTACCTTACAGTGTGACTTTCGATTAGAGCAATCAAGACAGGCTTGCAATGTTAACCGCACTTGAAACTCAACGAATGCACGACAGCAGTTGCGGTTCCATAGACGAGTGACTACTAGATGTGTGCTGTTCGTTCTTTTCTGAACAGCTGAAAAGTCACCCAACGATGCTCTTTAGTTGTATTTATTTTCAGTCAAATTAACATATCACTCAAACGCATCAAGACACTGTGCAGTGAAATTAAGCTACAGCCACGAGGATGACAATTACAGGCATCGACTCCCATGAGTGAACCGACTATTATAGAACCACCCGCTAAGCCAGATCTTTCTACTCCGTCAATCCCACAAGTCCTGAATTTTCAGCATCGCAATTTTAATGTTTTTTACTAGCGGTTAGAGCACAAAAACATTTCAAAAGACTGCCTAAAATTGAGCACACATAGCCGAGGCAATTGTAAATGCTTTCCCAGAAGGTAATAGTCAAACAAAATAAATAGACAAGACTTCAGAAAACCTACATAGAGTGAGAGGATTAAACTGAAAACTTTACTTAAAGATAGCAAGACTAACATTAGCATAATGTCCAACCAACTCGCAAAACAAACTACTTTGCTTTTCTCTCAAAGGTATCACAAAATGCCACCGTGCAGGCAACCCCTGAGAAAACGCCTAATTGTTCGTGGCTATTAGTGCTACGCTGACATTCGTCACAATAGAAATCGTTCATGTGATGTCTTGAAACCTTAGGTCTAGTCGCTTTATGCAGTGTTCTGTTACGTGATTTTTATGAATCAGAAAGAGTAATGAATGTTTATTGTCACGAATCTGCTTTAGATGGGTAGTGGGTGATCGTGGATGATCATGAGAAGACGTGAGATTGTGAGATCGTGCGAAAGTAATAAATGCTTATTGTCACGAATCTACTCTAGATGGGTAGTGGGTGACAGTGGGTGATCGTGAGAAGAAAAAAAAACAAACTTAAATATGATTACTTTTATAAGAATACTTAAATGTTGTCCATACGCAAGTATGTTGCAGTGTACACAAATGCGCAAAAATAAAGTGTTGAGATCCTCAAAAAAGCAGACAGCGTTTTAAAAATTTCGCTCTTATGTACGCGGGGCATATGAAAGGACCTTTTGAGCTATTCAAAACCATGCTCATTCATGCCGACAGCTCCTTTGTAACTAGATACATAAGATAATAATTATGCAAATAATGATTGATGACCTAGACAGGAAAAGTAGAAAGGTGGGCTTGAAAATCAATATGCAGAAGACTAAGGTAATGTTCAACAGCCTCGGGAAGGAACAGCAGTTTACATTAGGTAGCGAAATACTGGAAGTAGTAGGCCAATATGTCTACTTAGGACAGGTAGTAACCGCAGATCCGGACCACGAAAAGGAAATTACAAGAAGAATACGATTGGGATGGAGCGCATTTGGCAAGCACTCGCAGATTATGACTAGCAGCTTACCGGTATCGCTCAAGAGGAAAGTATACAACAGTTGCATCTTGCCTGTACTCACTTATGGGGCTGAAACATGGAGGCTAACCAAGAGAGTTCTACTTAAGTTGAGGACAACCCAGAGGGCTATGGAACGAAAAATGGTAGGGGTAACATTAAGAGATAGAAAGCGTGCAGAGTGGGTCAGAGAAATAACTCAAGTTACCGACATTCTAGTAGAAATTAAGAAGAAATGGACATGGGCAGGACATGTAGTGCGAAGAGAGGATAACCGATGGTCGCTAAGGGTAACAAACTGGATTCCAAGGGAAGGAAAAGCGTAGCAGGAGGCGGCAGAAAGTTAGGTGGGCGGATGAGGTCAAGAATTTCGCAGGGGTCAAGTGGATACAGCTAGCACAGAACCGGGTTGAGTGGAGAAATATGGGAGAGGCCTTCGCCCTGCAGTGGGCATAATCAGGCTGATGATGATGACCTAAGATATTGTATGGGGGAGTCTGGCGGCATAGAGCTATAAAGGGTTTGTGTTGCTGGTCGTTAAGCAAAGGAAGCGAGCTCTTCTTGCTTCAATGCTCGGTTTAGATTGTGCACTCATATATAGGGAGCTTGCATGAAGCGATGCATGCCGGGTAATCCACTATGATGTCGCTGGCAGCAGATGGCGGGCAGTGCAGCAGGCTGAATTGAGCAAGTGTCTTGTCTTTTTCGACGGTCCACACTGCTTTTCGTGCGCTGCCCTTACTTGCGTGTAACTGTTGGTAGATTCCTGAGGAACGTACGCGTCGAAGCTGTGCCCGAAAAATCGAGCTCACTATGAAGAAATCCAAAGCAGTGCGACTCAGACCTGCTCGAGCTACGACTGACTACACTATGCGTCTGGACCTCGCTGCCCGTTGACATCGCTTGACATCGCCGTCATTCGTGATTTTCAGTTCTGGCAAGTAGTCTGATACTTGCCCGGATTGGCGTCGATCTCGCATGCGTGGGCCCGCGCGAGCCGTTCGTGTCGGCGTCGCTAGAAGAATAACTTGCCCTCTTGCCCTTGGGCAGACTTATTTTGAGAGTCGTGAAGAACCCGCAGTCGGCCTGTCCGATCGCGCCAACATTGTCTGCGCCCACTACGCGACCATGTCGACAAGGCTGTGTGGCAGTGCCGTGCTGCGTCATCTGCTGCCAACGACATCATCATGGCGGATTGCCCAGCATGCATCGCTTGATGCAAGCTGCCTGTATGCTCACTAGAATTCACGGCATGTAAAAATTTGACTACATCGCTTCCAGTACTATCAATAATTACGAAACAACTGCGGCATAAGTAATCGCACAGCGTGAAAAGTCTATGAGAAAACTGAGAGAATTCCTTTCATGGAGAGGGCGAAGAAGGGCACTTACTTTGTGGGCCAGTCGTCGCTGCTATAAAACGTGCAGCATAATCGGAAGCAAATGTAATAAAGTACGGCACTGTTAAAGAACTTCTCCTACAGTGTTCGGATAAATGTGACAGTTCTGAAAACAATGTATTTTATACGAAAAGAGTGGCCGTTACGTCAACGTTATTGCACCTCCTTCTATCTGTACAAATATAAATCCCAAATTTCTGCAGACTAATGTGCACCCTGATTTGAATGGGTTACGGTAATGCGAGGTGCTCTGAAAAACAGTTCAGGCCCCCGGTTCTGCCTATGTTTTTAAACATTCCCCCACAAACTGAGCTAAGGCTGATTTAACGGTACATTGTTAGAACTAGTACGGCAATGGACGCTTATTAAAAAATCATATTTAAGTGCGCGCCTTCCCAAACCCCCAAAATCTGCTTTATGGCCAACATTTCTTGGCCGACAATAGGATGACTTAGGCCACAGTCATTCAAACACTAGATGCTTCAGTTCCTTTCCAGTCCGCTCATTATTACTCGTACAACATAATAAAGAGAGACTTCTTAGTGAAATGTCATAAGACAAATACTCATTGGATGGTAACAAAGTGAAAAAATAACAACAACGGTAGATTCCGGTGGTTTTTGAAATTTGAATACTCACGTGTTGCAGTTGTGATAGCTAGGAAAACAATAATAGTTATTTTCGATATGTAAGAAATTTTCACCGTGCCATTTCCATCTAAGAATACTCACTCCGTTGTGTTGTGACGGCTGTGCGGGTCGAAAGAAAGGACAGTTCTTAATTTTATCAAAACAAATTTCACTCCAAAGACCAAAGCCTAAATCAATCGACGCGTAATTTTTCCAGCTCTAACATTCCCACATGGAGTCTAAGGCCATCGCCTCCCATTTGAGAGTCTCAGCTCTGCTCAGCGAAGTGACCCATCTCTTCGGCTTTGCACTGACGTGAAAACGGGCGCTTGCAACGAATTGCTTGATATAGCATAAACTAAACACTTGTATTTTCGTTTCCCTGTACTTCCTTTCCTCTTCTCCTACACCTTCGTGAACGTCATACCGGAGCTGTTACTCCAGCAGCTGCCAACAAATACATCGACCGAGAGCCACAAAATGGCTGGTATAAGAAACGCTGAGCATCGCAGAATATTCGGTAAAAAGAAAAGCCTTTTGATCAGAGCCTTGATTCGGAATTGGCCTGCAAGCATGCACTGGCCGGCCGCAACAGTCAATAGAGAGTTTTACCTTGCCGTGATCCGCCACCGCGCGTTCCACTGCGCATGCCCAGACCCCCTTGACGCCGATAGATGGCGCCACATACTGGATGTCGGCACACAGACCTACCGCGTCGGGACCAATCAGCTTGAGGGCCCCGCCCACGCGCGGTAGAGAGTCGCGATGGCGGATAGCGGATCACGGTAAGCTAAATCTCTCTAATGACAAAATGCAAAAGGAATAAGCCAATACGGTTGACACGTGTTTCGCGACTTTGTGTTCTCGTGTTGTGATACTTCATACGCAACGCTCCTGAGAATTGTCAGCCAAATTTTTAAGTCATACCCGGTGGGCCAGTTTTAAGCGAGTAAAAGTTCACTGAGGCAAACATGAGATCTTTTCGCAGCCTAAGAAATAAAATGACAGCTAGGTGTAACTTGCTTCAATTGTTAGGGAAGCCAACACTCGCATGGAATTGTTTTCGTTATTTTGGGGTGAAGAATTTATAAGGAAATCATTGCATTTCAGAGATAATTCATTGCGAGTACGAAAACAAGCTAACCCATGCCCATCTGTGGTATCCCAATGCACGTCTTCCGTATTTCAGGTAAATGAAATATGTTGGCCGCAAAACAGCCTAGTACTGGAATGAAGCGACGCCTCATTTCTTGAGAAATGATACACGAAGGCATAGCGCTGTAGCCTAGACCAACCATCCATTCTCTTTGCCTAAAAAACACGGCATAGTGGTCTTCAAGAAGCGGATGTTGTATGCAGACTTACCCGTTGGTGTTGGAGGTATCGTCGCTGTAAATGATAGTTTTATTAATACGGTTGTTAATATGTTGCAATAGTTTCAAATGTCTTTTATGGCGTTCATTTCTTTGACATGTGTCTTTCAATTAATCTACACTGCTTACTCTCATGTATCTAATCTTATTCGCCCTGACGATAGATATATAGACGGTTACACAATGTCCGCATTAAAGCCGCCGAAGTATGTGCGTATGATATAAAACCTACAGATACAGGTGATTAAGTCTGCGTATGTCAGAAATTTTAAATATTCTTCAAGCGTTAATCACAGTGTGCGACATGATAAGCGGACGCTCAAGTATAGTGTACTATAGTACACTATAGCTCAAGCTTAGCTGATGCAAGAGCGAATTTACAATCACCTCTCCATTCAACGAGTTTTCACATTTTTTCTTTGGTTTTTGGAGAAGTGAAGGCGCAATGCCTCTCACTTTTTGCTCATCTAGGCTTAAACTTCCCTGCATATACAATCACATGTACATGTGTCGTCAATTCTCATCCTTATTAGAAATAACCCTCAACATGACTAGCAGATGGATGATACAAGTGAAATGGTATGACACCACCCTGAATGCGGCATGAAGAACGATTGTATCAAATTAAGATACAAAATCATGCGCATGTTTTTTCCAATAATAATATTAATATTAATAATTGGTTCACCGGGAAGGGAAGGCGCAGTGTCTGTCACACTTGTACTGTGGGCGCCTGAACCAAGCCGTAAGGGAAGGAAGGAAGGTGGGAGTGAAAGTGGAAAGAGAGAAAGGGGTGCCGTAGTGGAGTGCTCCGCAGTAATTTCGTCCACCTAGGGATCTCAACGTGCACTGACATCGCACAGAGACGAAGAGGTGGAGGTGGTGAAGGGTGGCTGTTCCTGGCCCCACGGGGCTGGGATGGTAGGTCAACGCCACTTGCGGCGGGGGCTAGCCAGCCACCGAAGTTTTATCTGTTGTAGGCCGTCATTGCACCTGCCATCGCTTTGGTGGTGAACGACGGCTGTTGCTGCGTGCTCTTTTTCTCCCTCTTTGTTTTCTTCTCTACTTTCTCTCTTCTGTCCGCACGAGGCAGCGGAGGTGGCTCAGCTATAGAGCCAGTAGCAGGCCCGTGCATTTTCTCCTTCTACCTACAGCCACAACAACATCGCACAGGGCACAGACGCCACATCGTTTCGCATGGAGGCGAAACCAAGTGGCGTCCGTAAGTGTATCCGAAAACTGGGGTACGGTAACGGTGACGCATTTGCGACCGAACGAGCTTCAAAGACTCTCTCGGAATATTAGTCAACCAGCCTGCTAGTTAACATGTGTTAACTGCACTCTGATGCACATCACCACTGATGATGCTGATATTTGACGCTGCAGTTTATTAGTGCATACAAGATGGTCGTTGTAGAGAGATATGCGCTGGTGAATATTATGCTATCGCTCTCTCAGAAAGCCGGCATTTGTATCCGCCGGATGGGCCCCACCTACCCCATTAAGTTTAGGAAGCGGTTTTTGCGATACAAAAATCTGTAGATAGCGCAAAATTATTTCAACAAAAAACAAAATATTTTCCTTGACGTTTTCGACACAATGTAGTCTCTTTCTGCACCACTATGCGGCAAGCAAATTCATCAGAAATTCTTGTTTTTACCGGGAATCGCGGCTGGGTTTCAGTGCATCAGCGGCAGTTCGTTATTGGAAAGTGCTGAAGTATACTGAAAAAACTATCAGGGGCAATAACCTCACATTTTCTCACATAATCTCACTTAATTCACATAAGAAATCACGTACAAGTCGCATATAATTGCATAAGTTCTCATAGTTTCTTGTACATTATCATAAATTATGTACGATATTTTATGATAATGATGTGAACCGTATGAGACTATGCGAATAAATGAGATTTTATGAGGTTATTGCCCCGGAGAACTTTTGGTTTTTCAGTAGGCTTGTTAAAGCCGTTCGAAATGGGTGCCTGGCAGATAAGCGCCTGGTGTGTCTCTTTTGAAGGTCACGTTGTGCAACACCTTCAATAACTTCTAGATCTGTGTCTTAGAGCCGATATCAAGCAAGGTTGATCCTATGTGAAAAAGTGTTGGTAACTGAAATCCACTTACCGGTTGTGGTCTGGTTCTTTGCAGGCGTCGGCGTCGTGCCCTCTTCCTCGGGTTTCGTTTCTTCGAAGCCTGCAAAAAATAAGATAGGAGGCATCGAGGCTTTACATATATAGCACAGCCTATTTCGCAATCTCCAGCAGCTTTCGCTTAACAAAGACGAATGTGACAGTTGACACCGCGACGATTTTCACGCGGGTGCTTGTGAACTCTGGCTGATCGCATGACGTTCTGGTCAAAGACATTGCGCTCCGGCTGCAAGAATTTAACTTCCACGACATTTAGAACAAGGTGAGGAAGTGCGAACTTTTTCTACACCTGAACTTCCACCGGCGAGCCCTTCCTACCGCTACGCTGATGCCTGAGAGAGCATCCCTAGCTGCACTACGGCTTCCGTCCTCTGTAATCTGCGCCTATAATGCAGTGTCGCAGGGTTACCCCGCTATCTTCAGCAGCAAGAACAACACCGATGTACAGGATTGTTTGGCTTCTTGAGAACGCGTGAGAACAAGAAGCCGCCGTGCTTAGTATTGTGATATGTTATTTGACCTACGTTTCCAACCTTTTGGCGGTGCAAAGCCGAAGCTGATATTTCCAGCTGGGCAGCTCTAGCACCATTCTGATCGATGTCTTTGGCAATCCCGACATCCCGACATCCCCACCCTTCGCGTCGAGCAACGCGTGCAATATTGCCTAAAAAACGGTAAAAATTGCACCAGCTAAATAGAGAACGTCGCCTACCGCTACGAACGCATCTTGTTTTTCGCGAGTGAAAATCATAACAAATAATATGACAGGCAATAACAATTACTCTATTTAGATGTTAGTCGGGCTTTATCGGCGCTACCAGCTCCTGCAAACGTTCTGTACGTTACGAATAATACTAATCTCCGCACGGCGTGCTGCCTTTAAGTGGGACGCAATTTCCAGCACTGAGTTCATTTTGGATGACAGTTTGAACCACTAGTTTGTTCTCCAGCAAATTCAGCGGTTCATCCGCTAGTGTCTTCTGACGAGCACTTAGAAGGTCGCTCCCGCATCGAGAAAGCAGTCCTTCTTACGCGTAAATGTGTATAGACAGTGCTTCTTTATATTAGTATTCCTCTTTTTCCCATTAATTCGGCTCCTGTTTAGCCCGTGGACTTTTATTTATTGCCAGAATTTGAATGTTACCTGTGATACGGACGAGTTGCGATATTTTAGGTAGTAGGTCAAAATCGTTTTATGAAACACAGAAACAGGCTGAAATTGTTAAAGCACTCTTAAAGCGGTATCACCATGTTGGGACTATAAAAAGAAATGACTTCAATATTAAGTAATTCTCGTCAACTCAAAGTCAGATAATATATCGGGGTTAAAAAACAATGAATTTTGTTGTAAATGCGAAGCTAATGTAGTCTGATTAAAAAGCAAAGATGGGATCCTCTACATTTATACAAATACTAAAGCTGGATAACAGCGCGTCTGAACGGGCCTGTTTCTCATGAATGCCATAAACCTGGTGTTGAGCGCGTAGCTTCGTGCCTGAGCGTTTCTGTAACGGGTGTGGCATCCTTTGCAAGCTACTTCATCGAACACCAGACCAAATTTGTGCACGTCACCGAAAGCCTAGCTGTCACCACGAAAGAAGCCATGCCCATGTTAGTTTTCATACTCAATTCTCGCCTTGCTTTAGCCAATACATCCAATACAGGCAATATTTGCAAATCAATAGTCACCTCCATTCCAGAACCAAGGAAAACCGAGGTGTCCTCGATGAACTGCGTTTAACCGGGTTTATCTGCTGCTAATATTTTACTGTCTCCTGACCCTGCCAGGATTACGCGCCGAAGAATTGACGCGTTTGAATTGTGGTGCTGGCGAAGACTCTTGAGAGTTCCTTGGACTGCCAGGAGATCAAATCAGTCAATATTATCGACCATAAACCCTGACTGCTCATTGGAGGGTCAAATTCTAAAGTTAAAGCTCAGCTACTTTGGTCATCTGATGAGAAGAGAGGAGTCGCTGGAGAAAGATTTGATGTTGGGAAAGGTTGAGGGTCGCCGGAGAAGGGGTAGGCAGCGAACGCGATGGTTAGATGGCATCCTCGAGGCACTGCAGCTGAAGTTATGTGATGTTAGGAAGATAGTGAGAGACCGGAAAGCGTGGCGTGACATGGTCAATAGGGTCATGAAGAGTCGGACACGACTGAACGACTGAACTGAACTGAACTGAGCTGCAGCCGTGGTCTAGACAGTAATTCGACAAATACCCTAGTCTCTGTTGACAGGGGCATTTTCCTTAGTGCTGAATGGATCGTTCGTTAAAATAACTTCCATCTTACACCAGGTAGGACAATACACGTGGATGATATATCACGTGCACAACCCTTATTCAAAACGTGACGGAAGTTAAAACACGACTTAACCTAGAGCCTTTTTCTTTAACTGCAGTTTCTAAGCGAATAACATTTGTACAGAAACATTTCAACTTGTGGGAGTAAAAATGACAAGCTTTACCACAAACCCCTGCCCAATACGTTTAAGCCTGTGCGAGATGACGTGCAAGTAAGGAGGAGCACGAAAAACTTCTTTTCATGATTTTCTTTAATAGTGGAAGCTCTCTTCTCCTTAAATACCTGAGACAAGTCTCTTCCACATAAATCAGAAGTCTCGTGTGGTACCCACAGTCACTCAGACGGCCAATGTGCCCCTAGAAGCTTTTATCTATTTTGCGGGGGCATGATTTATTCAAGCAAGATACGGCAATGCCTCCTTTTGGCATGTTTTGTGTCCTAGGAGCCATAAACAAGTTTTTTCTAACGAGAGCTATACATTGACCCTAATCTCGCCATTTCGTCGTGCCTGTCCGAAGAGAGAAGGAAGAAAGAAGTGAAGAGAAGAAGAAAAAGAAAAAGAAGAAATAGAAGCAGAAGAAGAAGGAAAAGAGGAAGGAGGAGAAGAGAGCGAACTCGGTAGTTGATAGAGGCGAGCGACAACAGCCACTTGCTAGGACAGAAGGTTCGTTCGAACGTTGTGACGGCGGTATGCCACGGAGTTCAACGTAGAGACAATGTCATACCACTAGAAGTCTTCTACATCCGAATGAGAATGGTCAACCATGAGAGGCAAGGGGTGCTCATACGTGAATAATGCTTGAACCATATGGTAAACTACCATGTGCAAATGCCGTCCTTACTTTCAAGCTGAACCTAAGCGTAGCCGTGCAGATTGCACTCGGTAACTCCAGGTTTGGCCACAAGCTAATCCACAGCTAATTTTTAATTCGCAAGACGGCCTTTACGGGCCATTTGAGCATTTGTGGTCACAGGGAAACGGCAAATAAAGCAACCAAAGCACAAATTAGAAGAGACAATGCTAGATGAACAGTCTATCAAGACGCCAAGAAAATTAACAATGCTAACGAGATGAAATTGAGCAAAGCAATAAAAATGAATATATGGGCAAGAGAAATGTCTTACATCTACGGAAGTCACTAGGTTGCAGGAACTTGTCTCTGCAGAATTCGATGATAGCCCGCAGTGTATGCAGCCTGTAGTACGGGCCTCGACCGCAGACGTCATCGTAGTCGCTCTCCTCCACGTAAAAAGCGGCGATCCCGTACTGGTACTTGATCATATTGCGTTTGCTTCGGCAAAGCTGAAAGTGACGCATTACCACATGATTTAATTTTCCGCTAGGTCTTTGAGGCTGGTCACTTGACATTTTTCAATTGAATCAATGCTGCACCCTAATTCTTACGTAGGCCTCACCATGGTGATGCATTGGTTAGGGCATTTGACTCTTCTGCCTAAGAATGCGGGATTGAATCTAGGCTACGGCGGCCTCTTTTCGATGGAGGTTAAAATTCAGGTTCTCGTGTGCTGTGCGATGTCAGTGCACGTTAAAGAACCCCAGGTGGTCGAAATTTCCGGAGTCCTCCACTACGGCATCTCTCATAGCCTGAGTCGCTTTGGGACGTTTACCCCACAAATTTCGGCTTCGTCAGTTTTATTCTGCGAACACTTATCTCGCTAGTCTCTGAGGAGCGCTTTGGACTATTCATAGCTTCGATTATTTAATGATTATCGTGTTCGCTTGGACAGTAAAATGATTTCCCCAGTGAAAGTCGTTAGGTCTTCATTAAAAATGAGCGTACATTATAGAAAAATCCCTTAGGCTAGCTTCTGAACTACTACTTACTGCCTTGTACCAAAGATAAACTGAATATTAGCTGCATCTTAATTTACTCTGTGTAGATTAAGCCTCGTATGACAACCTTAAAATCGCACCACAGTACAAATGAACGGTGACTGTGCTCATCCGTACGGGTCAAAATGCATAAATAATGCATTATGACTTCATATACAGCTGGCGGCATATACTGTTTCCTTCCTTGACTCCAAGTGCAGCCAACGCTAAAATGCTCATTAAATTCGTTTTCTTTCTTTATTTAGGTGACTATTTCACAGTTTTCAATCCGGGAGTGCATTTAACGACTGTATTTTCAAGTTGTCAGTCACGATTCGGTCGACAATTGCTACAGGACATCCAAAGGTTTTCTAATGAAGTCGAGGTTCGTATAGATCCCTATGAGGTCCACAGGGAGTTAAAAAACCTAGCGTATTCTTGTATTAATAATATCGTCAAGAGAAGCAGTACTAACTGCCAACTGTTTGTTTTTATAACCTAACGTTCCGAAAACGCAAGATTATTAGTCTGGAGAGTTTATATTGCATACGCCCCTGAGACGTTCAAAGAAGAGTCGCCAGATGGCGCCACTTATCCGACAAGCGGCTGATGCCCCAATAAGAAACTTCCGAAGACACAAGATTGTTAGTTTCGGAGAGTTTCTAGCACGTACGCCGCGGGGACGTTTAAAGAAGATCGCCAGGTGGCGCCACTTATCCGCCAAGCGGCTGATGCATTGCACGGGCAATTGATATTCCCGTCATCATCTGCGGCGACTCTAACGTCGATAAGAGATCACAGTGTTTCCAATGATAATGCACGAACTACTTCGGGTCACAATTTATAACAACCCACTATGAGTCACTACCAGAAGTGCATCTTGCATTTTGCATTTATTATATCTTTGCACTACATCCCCCCGCCCCCTTTGGTGCAGTGGTTAGAGAGCTCGACCTCTGTGTCCGTGTATGCGGGATCGAATAACATACTCAGTGGCCACTTTTCCATGGAGGAGAAAAGCAAGGCAGGCGTGTGCTGTGCGATGTCAGTGCACGTTAAAAAACCCTGGGAAGTCAAAATTTCCGGACCCCTCCACTGCGGCGTCTCTCATATCATAGTCGCATTGGGTCGTTAAGGCGCAAACCAAACCAAACAAATCTTTTCATGACACGTCGATGTAACCACCATGAACTGTCTCTATTTTTTAATTTCATTTATTATTTTGTGTGCTCTGTGCTGTATTTCGGGACCACACACTGTACTTCGTCTATGGTAACAGAACATGGGTCAGCACGCATGCATTCCTGCAGTGGAATAATGTCGGCATGTTATGGATCAGACCGCCATTTCTTTCTGTTTCGGATAGCTGAAATGCAGTTATTATTCCTTGTTAGCATTGCACTTTGTTTTTATTTATTTATTTCATAGTTACGGCGAGCCTTGAGGAAGCTTTAGGCAGGAGTGGGACATGTAGTATAAATGAAAAGAATACGCAGCAGAAAAACGCGTCACAAGACGCGAATACTGTGCTAAATGATCTGAACATGCGGCCACCCTCCACCAGCAAATGCGACGACGAGGCATGAAAGTTAGAAGGAAACAAAGAAAATGATGAGGAAAAGCAGATATGTGAAACACCCCTGTTCACGAATCGCTATAGACGATCAAACAGTAGCTGTTCGCACCAAGTGACTGAGAACCTTTTTTCAAAATTTTAACAAAGGACTCGTTTGCCGGCATTTTGCAGTCTCGGCAGGAAGATAATTTCACTCGCTGTTCTGAAAAAAACAAAACAAGAGAGTTCTTAAAGGGTATTGCAGATGTATTCTTCGAATATTGTTTAATGGTGTCTGCGCTTGATCTGCCGAGTAACTGGTTTGATATAAAGATTGTTGTCTATAACAAGCTTGCTGTTATAAATAATTTGAATCGTTCGTGAAGGCGTCGTGCCTGAGAGAGTGTAACTTAGCCTTTTTTACAAATGCTGTTGCTGAGGTTCGCCAGCTTATGAGCCATACACAATTTTTTCTCAGTATTCTCAAGTTTGCTATTTTTTTCAGTATTTGGATCCCATACAGCCGAAGCACATTCGAGAATCAGCCTTATAAATCTTTTGTACGGGAAGAGACGCGAAGAGCTTTATATCTTGAGTGGACTACCTAGTTTAATTAGCATGGGCGCTATTCAGAAGAACGCAAAAGGAAGAAACCTGAATATACTCGGTTATGAAGGACGTCCATATTCTTCAGCTGATCGCCAATGTTCCGCATTCTAGCTAATGTGGCTCGAAGGGCATTTCCTTGTGCCTGTAGGGGAGGGCATTTCATTGCGTTACTTTAAGCTGAAGTTTACTGCGAATAGGTTGAATGCCTTGAACGGATATTCGGAAGAGCTGTATTCTTAGAGCATGTTACTATTAAGGCAGCTTGCTTCATGAGTCAGGTGAGCAAGAAGTATGGACAGAAGGTGTGGATAGGCATTTTGCTTTAACATATCCGAAACGAAGTCACTCGTGCGGGCTTGGTTTTGGATATCTGGAAGCTACATATAAGGTCTGTTTACATTTGTGCAGTTCACTACCACCTGTCTGAGTGCGGTTTATTGACGACTAGCGTTTACTATATCATATTCGGCCGTTAGAAAAATATATATTTGTTGTTTTTCTGATTATACTTGATAATGCTTAAAAAATGCAATGTAGACGACTGATAGTAAGTTGACCCCTCCTTCCTTAGCGATTAATGTGGTGTTAAGAATTTTCAAACACACAGCGTGATAATACTCCTAATTGAAGACACTGCTTAAACAGAGTGGAAAGGTCTTGTTGCTCTAACTCGCTGTCTTCCCTCGGCAGCTGGTATGCCACTTTGAGCTATTCATGAGGCTTCTTTTGCTTCCACATGCATTACCGGCAAGAAGCCGAATTTGCACCGTTACAGTGGGCTAGAATAGTAAATTGTACCACTGCTACCATTGTCAATATCGGACTGGTTCTTACACTGTTTAAATCAGATTAGGAATGATAATCTCCTCGTTGTTTTTTATCGGATACATCCGATTTTTCTCAGTGCCTAGATTTTCCTTGGCTGCTTTTGAATTTAGGCTATCTGCGTCATTCAGAGCATGCTCGATTCCCTCGATATTTTACTTCTTTATCTCGGTTGCCATAAGCTTATTTATGGGGTGTGATAGTTCTGGCAATTACATCCTTACTGCCGGCTTAATGGCTTTCATGCTTCGACGTATACTTAGTTCATTTTTTCTTATGCTAAGAGGGCGTACCGATACTTCCTCTAACTATCCTTCAACGTCCTTCTATCGAGGACTCAGTATCAAGATCTTAGAAAATCATTCTTTGCTTCAGCAATATAATTGTCATCGATACATACCATGTATGCTCTTCAAAGCCAGACAATAAACTCCCTATTTTCCCCTCTTCTCGCTAGTTTACGATCGTTTTTTTTTTGTTCTTTGTTATGAATTTTCTCCGTCCATCTAAAGCAGGCATGTTTGCCATCCTCTGATTACTACATCGAACCCCTGCCAGAACGTTTCCGTCCTGCGCTATACGATATCGGGTGAGCGAACAATAACTGTACAGCCTGCAGCCCCTTGAGTGTATATATATATA
>JAJIZL010018599.1:0-16559 GCA_023969395.1 Amblyomma maculatum
CTTATCGGCATCATCTCCTTTGCATTTACAAATCAAATGCATTCTGCTTTACCGCCAGCTGTACAGAATTCGCTTATTGGTTATGGCTGTTTGCAAAGTTTAAAAAAAATATATATTTCCATCTTGTAGTAGGCCTATTAATCAGCATGATTTAAATTTCATCTAAACTTGCGAATGTGGATTTTGGCGTATTTTCTTCCGCCTTCTTCTAGTTCAGATAGGTAAGTTGAAGGCTGCTTTATGTCTCACTGCCCTGTGTTGCTTCTTTTTAATTCCTAAATGAGTCAGCTATAACTGATCTAACCTAGTTCAAAGCGTCGTCATATTGTAAAATTTTCACTCGGCATCATGAATTCATTCCTGGCTTCATTATAGCTACCAAATATATGTTCCAAAATTTCCTCGGTCCGCTTCTGGCAGCATACCGGATTTAAGCAAACGAGCTATCGGCCGACTCCTTGACTTTACATTGCACGAGTGCATGTAGAACCAAATTGTTCTTCGGTATAATCTTGATTTGTGGTTTATTTCCTCCTGAAATAGCTGCGCCTCTTCGCCTTTTGACGCTCCAGTCAAGCTACCAGTCGTTGTTTGGGGGCTTGCGTAATCTTCTTCCGCCCGCTTCTTGGCTTTCTCTCTCTATACAAGTGGTTTGCTAGTTTCACCTATAATGTTCTCTACGGGCAGTCCATCCTGAATATAATTCCATTTTGCCATTTGGCGTTTGTCAACTGCTTCTTTTATTCGTGCTTCGATTAGCGCTATTTCCTCGTTGTTTAATTGTGCATATTTGCTTTGCCTTTCCAGTATGTTTTTTTTTCTTTTGAACAGAATCCCCAACTACAGACTGATATATTTAAGCTAACTTCCCCGACTATAGTACCTCTTTTAGTCTAATACCATCTTTGAGAGCGTGCAATCAATTCCCTGTGGCATTGGACAGTAGACAGCCCTCTGTCTGTTCCAAAATTTTGACATGATTTTTTCCTAGATTTAGGTTCTTTGTTTATGATAAATAGGTTATCTAGCTCGTGTAAGTCTAGCATTAACTTTCTGTTAGAATCAGGGCAGCGATCCAGGTCTTCGATGTGGCCTTTGAAGCCTTTCAATAGACTAACATCTGCATTTTCTGCAAACCGGTTTATATTGTCACTGATACACGTAACAATATATGTGTTTTCTTGCTCGCATTTGTTCCTTTTTCCTAAATAATCTGCGGCGAGCGATGGCCTTTAACAGAACATTGTTAATAAAACACCGACATTATCTTTGCAGGATTGGTTTATTTGTTGTCAATTTGTTTCTTGTTTTATCAATATACCTACACCTCCTCCTTTTATCTCCAATATTATACTGCTGCATTCTCCCAGGCGTACATATCAATAAAATGAGGATCTTATAGCTCCCTAATATGTGCCTCGCACAGCGTATTCACAAACATTTCTTGTTCTTCAACTGTTGTATTTCTTACCCTTTCGCTGCCTTGTAACACCCTTGCTTGTTTATGTAACTGATCCTGCTATTATTTTCCTTTTTTTGCAGTTTTCTTTATAAACCTCCGGTATGCCTGATTGTTGGACACTGCCTCCAATATTACGCTATCTTCTGCTTCCCCGCCAGCTACTACGTCGCGCGGAGCCCTCGCACTCACTTATCACTTTTACAAGTTCGATTATAGCTGAACTTGACCTGTTGAGTTGTAATGCCCGGTGATAAACATCCAAGAACTCTCTCGTTCCTTTCCTACAGCTGTATTCAGATTGAGGTTTTCAGAGGCCCCCTCTCTGCAAAACCCTGTTCTTTACCTTTAACTCCCTTTCGTACTTCTCAGCTGCTACTTTTGTACAGGTGTCCTGTTCCAGCCCCGCATGACCGATTTTGTATTCGCTGCGTTTGCCATTGCTGACCACAGCCACGTGGTCCGCACCTAGTATGTCGGCCATTGTTGTCTCCAGCTGCGGTGTTGGCAATTTGTTTACTATCTCTGGAAGGTGTCTCACGGATTCCTAATTTCTCCTCTTACCATTTCTAGCTTTCTTCGCAAAATTTTTGCGCTGGAAAGCGTATCGGCGTTGTCTTTTTCAACCCTTTCTAGACGTGCAGTAAGTACACGACATATGCACATAAAGTCTGCGCGTTCCGCACTGCCCACCAATTGAACCGCGTGTTTCCGCCGTCGCTATTGCATTGACGTGATTGTAGGTTGGTGCCGATCGAGGCGGGGGAACTAAAGGAGGGGGGATGCTGCGACGAGCGCGTAAGTCGGTACTGAGCGGGGTGCCGGAGGGCCAGATGTCATAGGTTCAGTGATTGTTGCCAGCTCTTCTTTGATGATCCTGCGGAGACCGGCGTCATTAGATGTTGCGGAAGAGTGATCGCACCCGTGTCGACAGACAGGCTTGAGGGCCTGGAGCTACTCGCGCATGATGGCTCGAATAAGTGCCCGCAGGTCAATATCAGCATAGGTCGGGCCAGTAGCGTTGGCGGGCTGCAATCGGGAGGACTGCAGCTGGTCGATGCGTTGGCAGGTCGTAATTATGGAATCAATAGTTGAAGGATTCTGAGCAACTAGGATGTTATACGCCGTAGAATTGATTCCTTTCAAGACGTGGTGTACTCGTTCATGTTCCGCCATGGTGGGACTAATACGCCGGCAGAGTGCAAGTATGGCCTCTATGTAAGACGCATATGACTCATCAGGACCTTGAAGGCGTGAAGCGAGCTTGGTCTTCGCGATCTCAGTCCGAACTGCCGGGTCGGCCAAGTACTGTCGGAACTGCTGTTTGAAGGTGGTCCAGTTAGTTGTGTTGGGCTCGCGGTTGATGAACCAAGTCCTGGCGACCTCAATAAGGTAGAAAGAGATTTTGAGAAATTTCAGAGCATCGTCCCACCGGTTGTAGGCACTGCGGCGTTCATAGGTGTCGAGCCAGTCATCGACGTCTCCATCGCGACGACCAGCGAACAGCGGCCGGTCGCGCTGTCGCGTGGGCACAGTCGGAGGAGGTGGTGCAGCCGAGGTAGAGGGTCCGGCCTGTTCGCGGGTACTGTCGGTAGACATAGCGATGGCGGTAGTTACCAAACGGCAACCGGAACGTAACTCCAGCGAGAAGCAGGGCCCAAGGCATCAAGGGGATCAAATTGCACCTCCACCACTTGTAAAATAAGGCTAGGTCGAGACGGCGAGGTCGTGACGGCAAGGACAGCGAAGCCTTGTCTAGCGTTTTAATCCGATGACGAACCCAGGCGCGCCCCGGAGCCGGTGCCGTGGGACGATGATGATGATATGTACAAATGAAAGAAGAAGGTCATGGCATGTACAAATGAAAGAACGTCCACAGAAGGCTCACAATGTTAACAAGCCGCTCACACTCCTTGCACTTCACTATCTTTGTGTTGTACATCGTAGGCCTATTGTATCTGTCACAACATGCTCTGAAACTTCACAAACTCTAAAAAAAAAGAAAAAACTAAGAAACACGCGGTAACATACATTCTTCAAGTGCCGATCACCTAGAAAGGTATTCACTATCTATTAAAACCAATACGCTAATATAATAGTAAGTAAACACGAATGAGCGCCGAACACTATAACTGTCCGCAGGATTCCCAGGCCGCAGGATAATGTGATTGTCTTTGTGATTCTCTTTAAATCAAAACATAAAAAGGAAGGAACTCAAATGCTTGACGCTTTCAGTCAGGTCCCGCAATCGTCAGTCCCTCTGTTTCTGCAAGACACGTGCAAACCGAGGAACATTGAAAGATTGTCAAAATGGAACAGTGCAAACACAGGTAAAAGTATTGAACCAACATAGCGACTGTGTTGTTTGTTCTGCACTTTGTCCTTTGTTTGCGGTATTCTATGTTTAGCAATATTAAACCATTAGCCCGCACCAACACTCTCGTGAACTTTGAAACACGTTGCCAATACCACACAATCGTCATCTTTCGTTTCCTTTGGCATAAATGTTTATTCGCCGACTCTAAATTTTGCGCTCCCGAACGTTCCGTGCGCTTGTCACTCAGCGACAGACGAGTACGTTTTCTGATATATTGTAGGCTTCAATTTTGTTTTGGCTGCTCAAGTGCTCAATAAAGAGTTCAATTCAGTATAACATTTGTCTCCTTGCTTGATACCTTTGGCATTGTCACCAGCCTGGAACAAGGTGATGTGATTTTTCTTCATCACTAAGATAAGTCAACGCGTTCGTGCTTTTGCAAAATTGTCTTTATACTGTTGCCGTCCTAATGCCATTCCTGCATACCACACACACATATATTCATCTGGTTTTAGAAATATGTATTAGCTAAGTTTATGGCTGTAATCAGTGAAGTTATTACTTCGAGCTAATAGTAAACTAGGCGTTTTAGTGCTGTACCACTACTACCCACATACTCCGACAAACCAGGTGTCCGAAGACAATTTTACCTTTGATCTTTCCGAGGGAGTAGTGAGAGGATAAGGAGAAACACAGGTACGTCACACAGAGAGCCTGCACGGGTTTGCGGTGTGGTGAGCAAAGCATACTGTGTGGTGCAGACAGGAGAAGAGAGGCTGCTATACGTACTAAGGGAGGAGAGAGGCAGTGGGAATAGCTCGACAGGTGCAAAAACCAGTCCAGAAGCGAAGGGAAAAGGCTTGTGCTCCAAAGCTGCAGCGAGAGGGGCAGAGGGCAGCTCGCCTCGCTTTGCAGTTACTGCTAGGCGCACTTGACCAATTACTCTCGTGACAGTGCTCGTTGGGATAGCATGGGAGGCAGTCCAGGGGCGTCGTGATTGTCTGATGAAGAATATTATCATGTGCAATGACCGGAACAACAACTGGCAAACGGCAGTAGTAGTGGAAATCAACGGAGGTCGGAGTCATTGACAAGAGAGAAATATGTGGACGCGCCGAGGCAGTATGTAAAGAAAAAATGATAAGCAAGAAACCGATCAGAGGGGCAATCAAATAGATTTAGAGATAATGTATGTCAAAATGAACTTCTGAAGGACGTTATGACCACGTCAAACTGCTTCATTGACCAAGAAACTTTGTTTTCAAAGCTGTTACGAAATGTGATTCATATCCAACGGCATTGCCAATAAAAGCATTAATTAAGAATATCGTATCTGTGAAGCACATGCAGTGCGTGGTCTGGAAGCATGGCAGCCTAATTACCACATAAAAAATACCTTTTAATAATTGAGATCCAGCCAACGCAATCCTGTCAAAACATCCTGCTGCTGCACGCTATTCCGCGGTTAACTGCGTTAAACCGTCTGTATGTATATGATTTTTTCAGTCTCTGGCTAGATGCTTCCAACTGCTTCACTATGCCAAAAGCTTGCTAAACGGTTTTAAATATATCGCATTTAGTTCAAGAAAAAGACTACATGAATGGTTTCCTGCGTTTAAACACATGTAATACACGTAATGTTAACAAATGTAGATTTGTTTTGAAAACATTTGCACTGTTAGACATCCTTACTAATCGCCGCCGGTATGCGGCCTTGTCACCTTATCACCGGCCTTATCACTGGTATCGCAAGGCGCGCCTTTATCGTTTTCTCTGTCGCGCAATATGAGCAGAGATGTATCTCGAATGATTCCAGCCAGTCGCGTCGGTTTCGATAAAATGCACCTAGTTGTGGGCGGCTTTCCAGCTTTTTCTAGATGCTTATGCGCTGACGTTAAGTCGAGCGCTAGGAATCGCAGCAGGTGTCCATAATTCAACGATCCCTGAGCACCATTGCTGCGATCGTCCCCTAGGAGTTGCTTAATCCTGTTGAGGGCGCAAGGCAGCCCAATAAAAAGCTGCGTTAAAGGGAAAACAAGTATTCGATTGTTACCTATGGGCTAGGGACTGCAACGTGACATCTGGTGGACGTGCCTAATCCCCACATTGTCACGTCCTCCCGAAGACAGTGCCCGCCTAGCAGAAACAGCCTGTGGTCCTCGTCTAGCCCCGTGAACCTCCAGGCTCCCAGTATCCCCCCCCCCTTCCTGCCGTTCTGAAGACGGCAAGATAAGATTAGGAATACTGTCTTGACATTTTCGAGCATGTGGCAACAATCAACATGTGCACCGTCTAAGCAAATGGGAGGCAAGTATGTTTCGCTCTCCAGCGAGCTGCACGCATCTGATGTGAAAATGATAAAAGTTTTTTGAAGGATTGCCAAACCTTCAAGACGGAGCTCCTGAATTCATTTTGCAGATGGCGTTAGACACGAGACTTCAGTCGCTTCTTCAGTCAAGAATTCAGCTATGAATTTGTCCTTTCTGGCTTATGTATAATGATGCAGCGTCTTTTCCACCGCGCCGAACTCAAGACAACCGATGAGACCAAGGAATATCTCCTGATGCGCGATGGGAAATATCTTCTATATGCGGGTCTTTTACGCCCACCACTAAAGACCGGCGGAATACAGACAGGAAGTAGCGAGTATCGAAAAAGCCTAGGACGCGATGACTGACCTCTACAAGTACTCTCTTTCAGCAACTGCGACACCGCAGTTACAAGCGGAGAAAACCTCTGTGAGATTATTCGTGAAGTCTTTAGGGAAGAACCGCGCCGCCTGCAGTCATAGCCAACGAGGTATCCGGTTTCGTCGCTTACGGACATTATCCGTGAGAAGTCCAGCAAGCATATAGGTTTCCTCAAGTGACGGCTCCGATGCAAGCTGCCAGGGTGAATAACTATGCTGCCGCATTACATCGTTATGCCCTTTGCCTAGACCCTGCGCGCCCCCTGAGAGTGAGAAAACTCCTCCTCAAAGCCACCCTTCGCCCCTGCCCGCCACGCCTGCGAACAGTACTAAAGCTCCAGGAAGTGCGACGCCTGGAGCACTTCCAACAACCACCCACTCTGATTCTATTGCATAGAAGCAGGTCTCATTTTCCTCACTGCCCATATAAAGACATGTTGATCAGCGTAGTTTCACCATCTATACGCCCCTGATAATCTTATTTGAAAAATTAATTGTTGCTTTTAATAGCCACTGGTAGGTGGCCTTGTAGCGTACGAAAGAATTATGCCCTCTTAGTATTGTTCTATAGTTAGGTATCACAAGACATAGCTTTATCATTTCCTTTGTCGCGCAAGATGTGCAGAGATGTACCTGGAATGATTGCAGCCAATCGCATCTGTATTCATACTTTTCCAGTTCGGTCAGTTCAGCTTTGCGGTGTTATTTAGATTTTTTTTCGCAGCATTTAAATCGAGCACTGAAGAACTCGGCAGGTATTCCTAATTCGACGACCGCTAGCGCGATTGCAGCTGTTACCGCCGCCGACTTGCCTAATCCCTTTGAGGGGGCAAGTGATCTCCATAAAGAGTTTAATTCAGTGAAATCAAAGTCGGTTCACTTCTTGCCTGCTACCTATTGAATTCCAAGGGAAATATTATAAAGTGTGTCCAAAGTTGGAAAGCCGAATCTTGATCCAGATCTCAAATTGTTGTTAGTCTTAACCCTTTCATATAACTTGTTCATACGTCCCATGATCAGTAACCTTAGCATCTAAAGTCTCTCCAGCGCTTATAAACAGTAAATAAGACCGCTTTTGGTAACAAAATGGTGTGCGTTCTTAAAAGTTCTCACGCTTATGTGTGATCTATGTAAGTAAATTTCCTAAGCTTCCGATGCGACACAATATTTCTACCTGAAATCGTTTTCGCGCTGAGAGAACAGATGCTAAACGAACAAGAAATTTGTTTGAAAATAGTAGCAATAAAAGTAAAACCTGGCGAGACAAGACCTGCCCATATACGTATTGATATTGTAACCTAATTATAAGTGATAACAGCATCTGAAAAATTTCTTCCCAAATTTGTCCGAAAGTTTTGTAGTTTTCAACACTTGCGTGAAAAGAAAAATACTTCCTTGATGAACGCCCAGAACTGACAGAAAACGTTTAAAAAGTTTTGAAAAAAAAAAATGGCAGTGGCTTAGCTCAACTATGCCAGGATATACGTAGCGAGACGTACGTTACCCTGGCTAAGCTTGTTGTGGTCATGCATGTTTAGCAAAGAGACACCAGGTATACACATCGTTTATTCATATTGATTGACAGATACGAAGAGTTCCTGCTGTTCTCTGAAGTAGCATGCAGCGGTCTCAATGTTTTTTCACACAGCATTTCGATTTGGCAGAGTCTCTGAACGCAACATCTAATACATTGGATTACTCCCCGATGTCGAGTCCATTTGGTGCTAATGTCTCTCGCACGCACTACACATGTGTCTAAACTAACTGTTGACAAAGTCTGCTTTAAATTTCCGGGTCTTAGATGCACTTTAGGAAACGGGAATAGAGTGATCAGTCAGTTCACCGTTGACTGAAATCCTCCATAGGCTCCATCTCTGCGGTTATGCTCCGTATATTGCACTCGACAGCTTGGCGCAACCGTTTGGCAAGCCGTTCCTCTGCCTATTCGGGCGTCTCCGCTGCTCTCTTCGCCTTCTTACGCTCATTCGCTCTTTACTGCTACTATGCGCCGCTTTTTACGGTCTGCCGGCGGCTGCGTTTTGATAGAGGCGAAACCAAAAGGCGTCTGCAAGCTGTGCGATGTCAGCGCACGTTAAAAATCCCCAGGTAATCGAAATTACTCTGTAGTCCTTCACTACGGCTCCTCTTCCTCTGTTTGCACATTTTCTCTCACCTTCATCTCTTCCACTTAAGCGCGGGCCAGACGTCCACAGAGTAAATGTGACAGATATTATACTTTTAATTTTCTGTGAACCAATTTATTAATATAATTATTGCGCTCTACATTTTGGCGTCTGCGCTTGGCTAGGCGTTCTTCGCTTTTATCGGGCGTCTCTTCTGCGTCAGCAGTGGAGTTGGCACGCGGCCGCGAGCTGTGATGTCATGCGCAGCGCTGTTTCCGCGCATGCGTACTAGTGGCTTGCCTTACACACGGCGAAATGAGCTGTTAACTAGCCTAGCGTAGCTCTCGCTACAAAACAAGATAGTCGCCCACACGTTCAAGTGAGCAGAAAAACACTAATCGCCGGACAAGAACAAGTGAGAAATTTAGAAATATTGCATCGTGCTTAATCGGAAGCTACGAGTATACCGGATATAGTATATAGTTTGAGACAAATGGCGCACTCAATCGCGTGCACTCTGAGCAATAAGAGCACAAATGAAGACTGGTTTCGATGGAGTGAAACCTTTCTCTTTTAACATCCACCTCATCAGTTACAGGTTTCGGCTGATTTGAACCAAATAATAATCCCCCAAAGCTCTCTGAGGGGCCCATTAATACTGGAGTCTAGGAGTGTGGAGTCCATTGACACAGCTCATAAAGCAGTATGATTCCTTCAAAATTTTACACAAGTGTATTGCTGGGAACAAAGAATGTTCATAATGCTGAATAGATGGCGCAGGTTTGAGTAGAATGTATTAACGGCAGCTTTTGTCACCCTCTGCTTGACTTGTATATTTCACTACATTTTCACAATTGCAGAGACTCTTTACGTATTTTACAAACTGTTTAACGCGTACAAATTTTGAATACTTTACAAAAAATGTAATTGTATTGGAGTGAAGCAATATGGGAGTGAAAAGCAGGGTTTTTTTTAGTATTGCCTGTCATTGTTAAAGACGTTCTGTATAGTACAGTGCACAGGAAAGAAAAGGGGGCTACAAAATTTTGGCACGTTGGTGACTCTACGAACTGGGCGTAAATACACACTCGGGCAACTACTGATTTCAAGCACACAAAACTTCAGAATATTCGTAGTTACAGCACTGATGTCATTTCGATAGCACACAGCCTTGTCTACGCCTGCGCGGGATTTCACGCTTATTCTTTGTCCATGCGTGGTACCTGCTGCTGTAAGCTAATATTAATAATTTTTACATAATTCCTCTCCTTCTTTTAGCCATATTTTGGTGTTTACTTGTGGTTGAAAGTCTGTGACGACGAAGAGAGATTGATTTGAATTGCGACTTCTTTTATTACAGCAGAAAAAGTATGCTGGGATTCACGAATGACTTTTTTTGCCCTGACGACCACTCGCGTTAGTGAAAGAAATTTATCAAGTACCCACTGCAAAAAGAAAAAAGAAACTTACCTATTGTCTTTTCCGCCTTCAAAGCATTGTACTTCTCACGAGCCACATTCCCTGGTGATTTTTTAAAAAACCTTCCAATATAGTGCATTTTTTCCCTGCCAGTGACAAAATAGGATGAACTGCATGACTAAAATCGGCAGTCAAACACGATGGCCCCTTTAAAAGGCGAATTCTCAAAACACGCTCAATAAAAAAAAACATATCCTCTAGGAATAGAACGGAACCGTTTACAACGTGTACATACGTCAAGACACCTTTAAACTAAAGTCGTAGAGTTAAACACAATCTTCCATTCAGTTTGTCTTAGACTCATTATCCACAAGTTGCAGTGCCTCAGTGGTGATCATGTCCATCCAAGTTGATAATTACTTCTATAAAATAAAACTTGAGAAGTCTGTACAGCACAGACCTTATCATTTTTAAGCAAGGAGGATCACAGGTATTATTTCAAGAACTTTGAAGAAAGTCGCCCTAGAATACTCTATGGAAATATTAACGGAAAGAGAATTTATGTTTTCAGGTGCGGGTTTGGTTTTTAATTTCTGGTTCATTTCATGAACCACTACAAGCGTTTCCGAGCACTTTCAATACAGATAGAGCCTCAGCATTACACAGAAGTGTGCCTTCAGACTTGCTAGCATTTCAAGCATTTTTGAATGCTTAGTGAAAGCATTGCTCACAAGAAATGCTTGTTACATCTATTAATAAATTACAGAGTGAGGTCTTAATCGAAATGCTTTTCATGAGTTTTCAGCAAGATAAAAAACCAATTCTTAATGTAAGCAAATTGGAAATCACCTCCAATACGTAACCCCTGAAACATTTGCTTGTATGTTGTATAAATATTTGAGATACCTGAATACTCTCAAAAATCATGGTATGTAAACCGATTAGCAGAAGACTGTTCTTTGTTTGAAAAAATGTTTCGTTTGTCCGTCTTTGGAAACTTCTCTCAATTCACGGCCTCTGCGCATTCATTTCTTGTTCTTTTTCTAGACAGCCCTTCAAAAGTGAGCGTTATTAGCCGTTAGTCTAGGCACCCGGAGAAAGTGGTTTTGTTCTATATCTCAGTTCAGTCGTTCAGTCGTGTCCCACTCTTCGTGACCCTATTGACCATGTCACGCCACGCTTTCCGGTCTCTCACTATCTTCCTAACATCACATAACTTCATCTGCAGTGCCTCGAGGATGCCATCTAACCATCGCATTCGCTGCCTACCCCTTCTCCGGCGACCCTCAACCTTTCCCAACATCAAATCTTTCTCCAGCGACTCCTCTCTTCTCATCAGATTACCAAAGTAGCTGAGCTTTAACTTTAGAATTTGACCCTCCAATGAGCAGTCAGGGTTTATGGTCGACAATATTGACTGATTTGATCTTCTGGCAGTCCAAGGAACTCTCCAGAGTCTTCGCCAGCACCACAATTCAAACGCGTCAATTTTTCCGCGGTCAGCCTTTTTCACAGTCCAACTCTCGCATCCATACATCACAACTGGAAAGACCATAGCACGAGTTATACGGATCTTGGTTGGCAGACTAATGTCTCTGCTCTTTACTAGGCGGTCAAGGCTAACCATTGCTCTCTTTCCCAGAAGCAGGCGTCTCCTAATTTCATGGCTGGAGTCTCCTTCCGAGGTAATCTTGGAGCCCAAGAAGAGAAAATCTGTCACAGCTTCCACTTCTTGTCCCTTGATGCTCCAGGACTTGATAGGGCAGGACGCCATGATCTTTGTCTTTTTAATGTTCAGTTTAAGCCCAAACTTCTCACTCTCTTCTTGTACGCGCATCAGAAGTCTCTTGAGTTCCGCTTCACTTTCTGCCATTAAAGTGGTATCACCCGCATATCTAAGGTTGTTGATACGTTTTCCAGCAATCTTCACTCCAGCTGAAGACTCGTCCAGACCGGCCTTCCTCATGATGCACTCTGCATATAGATTAAGTAGGCAGGGCGACAGTATGCAGCCTTGTCTCACTCCTTTCTCAATCGGAAACCAATCAGTAAGACCATGCCCAATTCTGACTTTGGCCTCTTGCCCTTCATACAGGTTCCTGAGGAGACAGATGAGGTGAATTGGAACTCCCATCTCTTGGAGAGCTTGCACAATCTGCTGCGATCTACGCAGTCAAACGCTTTCGCATAATCAATAAAGCAGAATTAGATGGGTTTCTGGAACTCTCTTGCTTTTTCCATGATCCAGCGAAGATTGGCAACTTGGTCTCTAGTTCCTCTGCCCTTGCGAAACCCAGCTTGCACGTCCGGAAGCTCCCGAACCACATACTGCTGCAGCCTACCTTGGAGGATTTTCAACACCACCTTGCTAGCATGCGAAATAATCGCGATCGTGCGGTAGTTGGAACAATCTTTGGCACTGCCTTTCTTTGGAATGGGGATGTAAACTGACCTCCTCCAATCCTGTGGCCACTGCAGGGTTGTCCAAATCTTCAGACATAATGTATGCAAAATGTTAACAGCGTCATGGTTGAGGTTTTGAAGCAACTCAGCTGGAATGCCATCAAAATCCGCTTGCTTTGTTCTTAGCAAGGCTGGCTAAGGCCCATTCAACTTCACTCTTCAGGATGCCCGGCTCGAGATCAGTGATCACAACCGTCTTATGTTGGGTTTGCATATTCGGGTCCTTCTTGTACAGTTCTTCTGTGTATTCCTGCCACCTCTTCTTTATCTCTGCGGCTTCAGTGAGGTCCTTGTCTCGTTTGTCCTTTATCACGCCGAGCTTAGCACAGAAGCTTCCTTTGATATCTTTGATTGTCTTATACAGAGCTCTTGTGTTCCTTAATAGGCTGTTGTCCTCAACTGCTGGGCACTGTATGTTCAGGAAGGAATTCTTATCTCTCGTTGCTATTTTCTGAAAATCCGCATTGAGAATCTTGTATCTTTCTCTTTCCCGCATAACTTTTGCCATCCTCCTTTCCTCAGCTATTTGCAAAGCCTCTTCAGATAACCAGTTTGCTTTCTTGCATTTCTTTTGCTTTTAAACTACTTAGTAGCAACTTCTTGTATTATATCACGAACATCAGTCCACACCTCTTCGGGCTCTTTGTCTTCTAGATCTAATTCTTGAAATCGATTCCTCACTTCCACAGCATATTCTAATGGAACTTGATCCAGATTATACCTGAAAGGCCTTCTAGTTTTCTGCGTTTTCCTCAATCGAAGCTTAATCTTGGCAACAAAAAGCTGATGATCGGTGCCACAATCGGCCCCAGGCCTTGTTTTTACTGCTTGTATAGCGCTTCTCCATCTCGTCCGGCAAATAATATAATCGATCTGATTCCTGTACAGTCCGTCCGGTGAAGTCCATGTGTACAGGCGCCTCTTGTGCTGTTGAAAATGAGTACTCGCTATGGTCAGGTTGTTTCCTTGACAAAACTCTACTAGCCTCTGCCCAGCTTCATTTGGCTCACCAAGACCGAACTTGCCTGTAATTCCGGATATTTCTTCACTCCCTACCTTAGAATTCCAGTCTCCTATGAGAAAAATGACGTCTGATGATGGGGTGCGGTCTAAAAGTCATTGTAGGTCCGCATAAAATTTCTCAACGTCAGCTTCTTCAGCAGTAGTGGTCGGTGCATAGACTTGGATAACTGTTATGTTGAAAGGGTGACCTTGGATCCGAAGTGAAGTCATTCGGTCGTTTTTGGGGTTGTACCCTAGCACTGCTTCGCCCATTCTTCTGTTTACTATAAGAGCGACCCCATTCCTTCTCTTGGATTCTTGCCCACAATAAAAGACATAATGGTCGCCGGAGTTAAATTCTCCCATTCCGGTCCACTTGAGCTCGCTGATACCCAAGATATCAATGTTCAATCTGTCCATTTCTCGCTTGACGATGTCCAGTTTACCTTGCGTCATAGATCTTACATTCCATGTCGCTATGTGATACATCTCCTTGCAACATCGGACTTTCCGGTCGCTTCCCGACACATCCACAACTGAGCGTCCTTTTGGCTTGAGCCCAGCCGCTTCATTCGTCCTGGAGCTACTAGGAATCGCCCTTTGTTCATCCCCAGTAACATGTGGGACGCCTTCCAACCTGGGGTCTCGTCTTCTGGCGCCATATCACTAATGGTATTGTGACTGGCCATAGGGTTTTCTTGGCAGGAAATACTGGAGTGGGTTGCCATTACCTTCTCCAGTGAATCACATTTTGTCCGAACTCTCTGCCGTGACCTGTCTATCTTGGGTGGCCCTACGCAGCAGAGCTCACGACTTCATCGAGTTTCGCAAGCCCCTCCGCCACGACAAGGGAGTGATCCATGAAGGGTGTTCTATATCTAGGCTCAGATATATCACAATGTATAGGACGTTGACAGTGAGGCGCATAGGGAAGCAGCCGCATCGAGCCAGCAAGACAACAGTTCGGATTCATCTGGCTGAGAACTGTCGAGCTACTAAGGAAAGCTATGGCGAAAGAAGTCTAGAAGCAGCCTCTGCAGACAACGCGAAAAAGAGCGCGGTGTTGATGAACTGGTAAACAACTCAGCGAACGATCAGTCAGAAACAAACGAGCCCATTCTCGGTACTAGACGGCCGCCCGGGCGTTCTCCCATTTCTGGGATGCCGGGTGAGAGAACAAAGGCTTCCGCTTGTACCTCCCCATGTGCATGCCGATGGAGTGCGGTGGCTCCTTTGAAGCAAGTGTGCACCCACACGTAGGCCAACGGTAGGCATTCAGTGCTTCTTAGGCTGCCATGTTGTTCATCACTTTCTGCTTCACACTGACGGTAACGCACTGTATTCTTAATACACTAGTTCGGTTGTGAGCACTTTGGATGAAGCACCCTGAGTGTATGGTTCAAGACAACAATAATACCAAGGAAATCAAAATTTTGAAGAGCTCTCAATAGAGCTTAGGTCCTTCGAGCATCAACCATGATATTTGAACTTCGTAAGCTTTGGTTATACCAATGGCGTGTTGGTTCTGCTCTGTATTTAATTGACAAATCTTCAACCATGAAATTATTGCGTGCTAATTCATACCAAAACAAAAAATAACAAACAAAAACCAAAATGAGACATTTGTGTGCTTTCTAATACTCGTAGACCGTTGCAACTTTCAGTAAACAGCACAGTGACAATATTCTGCAGGACTAAGCGATGCGTCTTTCTCTACCGAATCAAACACAGTAAGAAAACAAATGACAGCCAAGACGGTGTTGCAGGCATTGCGAAATCAGGGTGTAGACAAACCGTACGTGAAAGTAGGGGAAGATATATATAGTGTTCACAGCAACCATACTTCTGCCTAAAGGCTGTAACAAAATTCTTATAAAGAACGGTGTTAGGCAAGGAGACAGGGTATTCCCAGTACTATTTACAGCATGCTTAGAGGACATATTGAGAGCCTTGGAATGGGACCAGTTAGCGATAAGGATAGATCAACCTACCCTCAGTAACGATTTGCTGATGACATTGTCTTGCTAAGCAACTCGGGGGATGAAGTGCAAAGAATGATTGATGACCTAGACAAAAAAGTAGAAAGGTATAGGCTTGAAAATCAATATGCAGAAGACTAAGGTATGTTCAACAGCCTCGGGAAGGAACATAGTGAAGCGCTGGAAATAGTCAGCGATAATGTCTACTTAGGACAGGTAGTAACCGCTGATCCTGACAATGAAAAGGAAATATAGAGAAGAATAAGATCAGGATGAAGCGCATTTGACAAGCACTAGCAGGTTATGACTAGTAGCTTACCGGTATTGCTCCAAAGGGAAGTACAAAGCAGTTTCATCTTCCCTGTACTCACCTATGGGGCTGAAACATGTAGGTTGACGAAAAGGGTTCTACTTAAGTTGAGGGCAACACAGAGGACTATGGAACAAAAAATGGCCGGGTAACGTTAGGAGATAGGAAGCATTCAGAGTAGGTTAGAGAAATAACTCAAGTTACTGACATTCTAGTGACCACTGGGAAGAAAAAATGGGCATGGGAAACACATGTGATGCGAAGAGAGGAGCACGACTGTCGCTTAGGGTAACAAACTGGATTCCAAGGGAAGGAAAGCGTAGCATAGGGCAGCAGAAAATTATCTGGGTGGATGAGGTCAAGTTCGCCGGGGTCAAGTGGATACAGCTGACAGGACCGGGTTAATTGGAGGAATATGGGAGAGGCCTTCGCTTCGCAGTGGGCATAGTCATGGTGATGAAGATATTCTATTTAGGTTTTTTTTTCAAATTCAGTAGTTTCATCACAGTTCAGTACGACCTCAATGGGATGTCCTTGTCATGTTTTGTAGAATATAGAACCGAATTTTGTCCATAAAACATTTGTGTGAACTACATTATAGGTTTCCAAAAATGTTAGACAGACTAATTCTAAAAACTGATAGTTCATACTCATATTTCTGCTCCCGATTTTCTTGTGAAAATATATTTTTTTGTACCTGCTTCGCAAAGCCGAGGCTTGGAATTCAGGAAGCTATCATTAGCCGTACAGTCTGAGCTACCCCGCTTTTAAAGCAGCTGGTCAGAATTATGCTTCGCT
>JAJIZL010018599.1:16959-35179 GCA_023969395.1 Amblyomma maculatum
TACCTAATAAAACCATATTTTGAGTACAATATTCTGGAAAACTTTTCAACTCTTAACCCATGAAATATTTGAGCAATCGTGACAACTCTAGAGCCTCGCCGTTGCGCATAAAAAATGCAGTAATGCAAGCACCCGTATAAAATATAGACAGAAATGGCAGCAAATATGCAATAACCTCTTAAACGCAGGAAATGAATGCAAATGGAAGCGTGTATAAAATGTCACATCTAAAAAAAACGAAATGTGTCTATTACCCCCCACACTCATGAAATAATGAAATATTGCAGCGAAATATTGTACTCAGAAACTGCACAATGGTAGGTAATTTTGAAATATTTTGAATTTGTGTGATTCTAGACACATTTTTTTGTCACTGAATTGGGATTTTCCTGTGACATCTCGATAACCAAGGAATGCCCATTTACCAGGTTTCGTATAGGAGATTTTGAATTTTTCCAAAAGTGCAATGTTCTAGCAACACTGTAATTGTGGTGGTATTTGTAAGTTAGTAGACTGTTCTTATAACTAAACCGATATACGGTCAATGAAAAAAATTCTGCCAATGTTTTGATGTGTATGACCTGACATATGACATATGAGATGTTAAGAAGAAAATCGTGATTTTACTCATACGTGCTGCTTACCATGCGCCGTTCACCATGTAGTAGCTGGTGTAGTTCATCCCAGTTTCAACGAGAGTGTCAACGTGAAAAATGGTACTGTGTCTGTTCTTGGTGTGGCCTCTTGGAAAATTCACACCCCAGAGCCAATAATCAGTACCGATGCTAAATGACTGGAAATAAATAAAAATTATTAGCGCTTTTCATTACAAACCATTATGAAATATTTTCCTCGATATTACGCATATAAGTAAACACATCGATTGGCAACGAAAATGTAACTCGAAAACTGTACTCCGCGTCAGCATGCAATTTAATAAACACCTATTACAATTTGGTGAATATAGTTTCATATCATATGCATGTATTTGCGAAGTATTCTAAGGTTTGGCCTCTAATTGTGATCATATGTTCGATTCTGTTCAACAGTAGAAATTTTAGAAACCTCATCTCATGAGTGGCGTTCAGTACGTTTTGAAAAAAAAAAAAAAAAGATTCGCTAGTCGATAGCCATGTCTGATATCGGGTTAACGCCTGCGCCTACCTACAAGAGTAAACATAATAATTTCCTGTGTGCCTTCCTGTTATGTTTCCCGAACTAAGATGATGGTGAACACCCGAATGACAAGGTATTGACGTTTCGTTTTTTTTTATTTAGTCTAAACTGCGAGTAGCAATGCACCCATGGCTTTCCAGACCTTTGTGTTTGGGAACGAGATTACGGGTGGTAAGGAGACCGCTAAGACATTGTGATAGGCACTAAAGATAATTTTAACTCGAACTTAGCTATACGAGGAAACACATTTTTCGTTGACTTGCTTAGGAGATTATCAGCCTGCTCATGTCTGCTCAGCCAGTTAGCCCTTCTCATAGATGTGCAGAGGAAATCTGCTGCAACCATGTTCTAACCATACATGTTTCCCAAATCTAGATTCGATTCCATCTGTTTACTCGCATTCGCAATTTACCGAGGAAAGTTAGAACCTGCTATGAGTTAGCAGAATTTACCAAATATTGCGATATTATTCGATTTTCTGACCCGGCGAATCGGGCCGCTAGAGGCGGACAACGTGAGAGGACCCTCGATATATCTTTCAGCATGGGGCCTAAGGAATGGCCGATGTGAGCTGTGCGGTGCGGCCCTATCGGTAGCGCTGGCTAGCGGATCCGTGACTAGGCGGAAGGCATCAGAGGTCCCGACAAAGAGGAGGCGTCGACTAACAAACAACGTTTAATTCTGTATCACGTAGGAACGGACAGAGAAGCAGGCCCGGAGAGAAAATAGACACGCTCGCAAAGCAGGTGTCTGCATCGTCTCGGCGACGTCTCTGAAGTCTTCCTGTAGTCTCTCTCTCTCGGCGAAAACTGCAGATGCTTCTCCTACGCTTGTCAGATCAGATGGAAAGGGAGAGGAATAGATGTGCGAGCAAGCCCTGATGGCTTAGTCTCGGTGTGGCGACTGAAACTCCTCCACCTCCTATCGACGGGCGAGGGCGACGCTCTCCCCCTCGAGCGCCGGGCTTGGCCAGCGTTTGCACTCACATGCATACATTCGGCACATTTAGGTTCGACAAGCCTGATCACGTCCACGGGTAGAGGCGTTGGACGGCACGGCACTGAAATGGCCGAAGTGCTCGCTGCTTTGACTGATGCTACGCTGGGGCCGCGTCGGTTGTCGCACATGTCGGTGGCGAATCGTAACACCGAATGCAAAACGCTTCAACAGGACACTCGTTTCACAAAATAACTGCTCGCGCTTGAATTGTTTCCCTGTCTAAGGACGAAAAGATGATCTGTGCGCAGCGAATGCAGCGGGCGTGTTTAGGTGAGCGACTGAATAAAGTGACTGAAGACAGAACACACATTATAATAGGTTTGGAGAAAATGAAAAAGGTGCACCAGTTGAGAAATAGTGCAGGGGTACAAGACTCAAATTGCGAAGTTTGCCAGCCATAACGAGTCAAAGAAGAGAGGCCAAAGACCACAAGCTTGTTGCTTTGATGCATTGATATAGCGCATGCTCGGAGGTCTTGACACAGCGCTCTCTTCTGACTTCGCATTGCTCCACGTTCTCATGTCGTATGCGTCCGCATACAGTGGGTATATGGAGAATATGGAAAGTGCTCTAAAGAATCGTGCAAGCTTAAAAGCTGTCTCTTGGGAGCTTCATCTCGTGCCACGTCCGGCAAGAGCAGCGTCCCAGGAGCGTTGTTGAATGTGTCGAGGCGTTAAAGAAGAGTGAAGGCGGCTCTGTGAGGAAGTGGTCCCTTTCGCCGTTGATTAATTTTAGGAAGTCTGAAAAACTGCGTGTAATGGTATCCGATAAGAAAGGCTTTTTTGTTGTGTTGCCGGAAAAGTTGTTTATTGAGAAAGCCTGTGAAAGCATCACAAAAAACACTAAAGCCGTGCGTACGAGTGTGGAAAGACAAAGGTGCGAAACTTTGCGTTTACTAGAGCAAATGAATTTAGAAAGCCTTCACTCCTTGGTTAAGAATGCAGATAGGGATTATCAGGAGTTATTGTTTCCGGCGAAAAACCACAAACCCGATATTCCGTGCCGTAGTATTGTTACTGAACGCACTACCTGGCAACATCAGGTGTCAAGTTTCCTACAAAAGAGCCTGTGTTCGTTGGCAATAGACGATCCGGTCGTTGAGTATTTGAAATGCCAGAACCCTGGTTCCTGTAATATGTTTAGCAATGATGTGCAGGACATATTTTATATTTTACCCCATGGATAAAATTCTGCGATGTGTGAGCGAATGCCTATGTAATGGCACCAATGAAGGAAGATTCATTGCGATAAGCGGAATCTCGGTGGGAGCCTTTTTAGAGCTGCTGTCTTTTTATCTTACAGCTACAGTTGTTGAATGGCAAGGCAGGCGGTATACCCAAAGGTCTATCGCATGGATGGGGTCAAAAGTAGCTCCGATTTTGAGTAATATATTTATCAGTTACATTAGACAAGGCTATTAAGGATAACTTGGTCTCCCGAACAATAAAGATCTGTAGGTATGCAGATGATTACTTGGTTTTTGTTGACCACGGTGACACCGGTGGTTAGATGAGATTTTAAAAGTTCTTCAGGATTGCGGAGAAGGCTTAAACTTCATCTTTGAAACTCCGGACAACAATGGGCAGCAATTCTGGGCATACGATTAGCATTACAGCAGGATCATGTTTGTTGGTATTTCCTATAAAGGTCGAAAAATCTCTTTCTCAGTTACCGTTCTGGGCATTCCAAGGTAGTCAAAACTGGCATAGCTGTTTCTTGCCTAGGTTCTGCTATTTATTATACCATGTGTACATGCTGTCGGTCAGAGTTTTAACCATCACGTTTACAGGCCCAGGACAGCAGGATCTCCTGATGAAGCCATAGTACTAGCATGCAATAAGATATATAAAACGGTAAAAATGTACCATAGGCATGAAGCACCCGAACCTCAAAGTAAAGAGAAAAAGAAAATAGCTGTCCTGCCCTACTTTAACCAACTGGCCCATCGTTTAAAGCAGGTAGGCCACAGATATGGTGTAGAGGTACTCTTTTCGGTCCCTAATAAGCTTGGCAAAGTTTGTGCCATTGTGGATAGGATAGCTAAGCAAGAAAAAAACGAATACAGAAAAGAGATAAATCTAAAAATTAATGGCAGATAAATCATGACATGAAGTTTGTCCCCTGTGCCACGGGCGCTGTGTATGATGTTCCCTTCACCTGTGGAAAAAGATACTGTGAGCCCTCCCCGGACCTGGCCTTCTTTCACAATAGATAGGCCAGACAGGCAGGTGCGTGAATACCTGCATGCTTGAGCACAACACTTCTTTCGATGTGGCCCCTTCCTCAATCTTGGCCTTGCACTAGAGGGAATGCCGCCGTAACCTTCCTAGTTCTAACTCACACCCATGTAGTCTGCTCATTTAAAGATACCAGGATTCTTTACAAGCACCGCAACAAATTAATCAGGGAAATGAGCGAGGCATTTCACATTCACAAAAACCACGAGACATGTGTTAGCAACCCACATCTTGTGATTCTTGATTGTAAACTGCGGTATCTTGATTGTAGAATTCACGTTTTCAGGTATCAGTGCTGTTAGTTCTGCCCATGCGTGCTCTTGGTTGTGAATGGAGTATATATTTGTGTTATTTGCAATAAAATTTTCAGTTGCTTGTCAGCGCTGGTCCCGTCTTCTTTCCACTCTCTTGTCTTTGTTGGTGTGCTGTTTTTTGCTCAACGTGAAAGCTGTGATGAGAATATTAGGCATTGGCAAAATGATGTCCGCGCGAACAACAACGCGGCCAAAGCAATTTCTAATACGGACAAGATAAACAAAGTCACCGAGAAGTTCTAGACTGGCTTATAGAGTAGTCAAAGTAGTAAGGGCAGTAAAGAGATTAATAATAGTGAAGAGCAACCATAAGATTTGCTAGGAACGAAGAACGAGATTTTATACGTTTTGGAGACCGCGGAAATAGGGAACTCATCTGTAAAGGATCAGGTAACTGCCTATTTGTTGACAGAAGGTAGAAATATCATGTAGGAAAACTGACCAACCATTATACGCAATATCAGAGGCCATCGACAGTAAAATAATCTTGGAAAAATTGTAACATTCTCCTAATCCACAAGAACGGGGACACTAAGGAATTGAAAACTACAAAGCAATCAGCTTATAAAATATGTATTATTGTAATTGTTCATACAATCAGGGCAACCTTATGCTTCATGCAATACAATAACCAAGCAGGTTTTCAGAAAAGGTATCCTATACGCTACCATATTCATAACCAGGTTGCAGAAAATTCCTTGAAATTAACCAACGCTTATACTTCGCATTGGACAAATATTTAGGGGAATCCGTCAAGCTGGAGTAGATTTTTAATAAGGGAGTAATTCCTCATTGACATCCACCCAAGCGCAGTCATACGGCTACAAAGGAAAGCTATACAGCGCTCTCAGAACTTCTTAGTTAAAGAAAACTTTGCCCACGGATCCTGGGATCGAACCCGGCACCACCACTTTTCCGGGACGGTCGCTCTACCTACTAAGCTAACTAGGACGGTTAGCAGATCAGATGGTAGGGCGAGAGTGAACTGATATATAACTCGAAGTGGGAATGGTTTTAGTCAAATATTTAGGGGAGTCCCCCAAAGTTGAGTGGATTTATAATACGGGAGTAATTACTCAGTGACATCCACCCAAGCGCAGCCATGGGTAAAGAAAAATTCGTCCTGATCCGGGGATCGCACCCTCACTACCGCCTTTCCCGGGCAATAGCTGTGCCGACTGAGCTAAACAGGACGGTTAGCAGATCAGATTGTAGGGCGAGAGCGAATTTTATAAGAGAGTAGATTCCGGACCAAGAGGCACAGCAACTTTATTTATATCTAGATCACAACGTATATAACCTCTTTCTGTACAAACGGTATAGTTTTTGCTATATCCAAATTGAAACTACTCGTCAAGACAACGATATGTACGGCGTAAAACGTCGAATTGTTTGACACCACCAGGAACGTCCTGCGAGGAACGGTTCGGCTGCAATGAGCATGTGCAGAACCGCAGAGCCATGGTCTTGGAGAGCAACAGTTGCTGGTGCGAATTCCTTGTGAAGAGTAGGCTCTGATCAAACACTTTGTTTTGTGCACTGTTATCCGCCGAATCGTTTGACACCCCACTGAACCTTCTGTGCCACTAAGGTTATACAAATGCAGGCACTAAGAATCCCAACTTCAATGCCCGCAAGACTGTGCTATGAATAGCGGCGCATCACCGCCCCCAGATGTTCGAAGTGGCAGTCTCGTAAGTTAAAGTAGTTTGTTACAACCTTGGTTACGTGAGGTACATATACTTTACTGCTAGACGACAGCCACCCTGTGTTGCCATTTTGAGACCACAGCTCGCCTAAACTTGGATTGCCGTCGCCACGACTTTGAGAAACGGAACTATGCAGCTAACGCTGTAAGCGTTTTTGAAAGCGCTCAAATGTGATACAAGCATCCCAATAAAGCTCTTGTGTCACACCCTACAGTAGAAAAAGGTCCCTGCAGTACGTCGTCTGCTCCTGGCGGTCGCGCCATGAGTAGAAAGGTAACTGTTTGTGGCAGCACTTTCTACCTGCCTCTTCCACCGAGTATTAGGCAACAACAGTGGATTGGTACTAAAGAAACAGGTCCTCGCCGCTAGGATTGCTTGACGAAGGTACGTCTCCGCACTGAAGCACACAGGAAATTATTCAGCCATGGCGACGAAGGAATGCGCGTTCGTGAAACTCTAAAAATGTCTATGAATGCGATTGTTTGCGGCCACCAGGTCTCTTTATCTAATCAAGTACCAAACTGGGAAAGTTAAAAAGTAAACTGTAAAAATTAACATCACTCACCTTTTTTCTGATGTCCGGAAAAGATAAAGGAATAAAACGCCGTCATTTTCATCTCGATATCTCAAAAGTCATAATCTCAAAAAAACTTTGTTCACCTACTTTTCAGCACCCTGATATACGGGGTTTGTCCGCAACTTGAAAAAGGATTTAAAGAGAGCGAGCCTTATAGCTGGCTAAGACCGACGACATATATTTTGTGGCCAGGTTGTGCTCTTCAGAGTACATATATTACATTCCGCTTAATTAGCTAATTACCAGAAAATAAATATACCAAATATTTATTTTTCAATTTAGGGCATAGTTCTCTTCATCGAGTTGTGCAAGAGGTTAACACAACCAGCCAACTTATTTCGATTGGCCTGCTCCTACGTGATCGTTTTTCCAGAATTAGAAGAAACCCCGTGAAATACAAAAAATACCTCGTGACTTCACCCTTAAGCTACTATATGCACTGCCAAATGCGTTTTGAATTAACGAAACGTCTTGAAATGAGCTGCCGAAGAAATCCGCTATCAACGTTCTCAGATCTGTGAGCACATTCTGCCAGAGCACAGAAAGGCCGACCCACCATCAGTGATAAGTAATGGGCAGGCCACGGCCAGCAATCTCAGGCGGAGATTTTATCCGGCTATCAGGCTGATGAAACAAAAAAGGAAAAGAAAGCGCTCAACCCGCCTAATTCAAGACAGGATCGTTTTTTTGTGTGCTATGGTGCACCCCGTATAACGAGCGGCAGCGTTAAAAAACTTTCTGTATGGCTGGCCCAGTGTCTGTTCTGGCGGCCCGCTAGGCTGCTCGATTACTTGTGTAAAAGATGGTACGTTTCGTCTGTCTAAACGTTGTTGGGAGTGCCGCAATATTATAACGCATGTATGCAGTAACTTGAAAATTTTTTTATATGTCGAGGGCTTTGTTGAAATGCCGCAAAAAAACGGCGACGTCTTGGCAAGTTTGTAGAAAAAAAATTAATAGGTTGTTTCCTACCCTCTTCCACAACTCAACGAAGCCCGAACGTGGCGCCAATAAATATTAAATATTTAGCAAAATTTATATTAATTTTTCTAATTGAGCGGAATGTAAAAAAACTATCAGGGATGCTACATAACGGAAAACGATATGCCATTGGTTTCATCAAGCTTCGCTGCACGGTTTTCTTATAAATCATTAGTTCAAGGTATGTAAAACGCCCTGTACACCTGGGGTCTTGCATATCTCTTTCGGCATTGGATTTTGTATTCTGACCACATATTTTTCTCTTTATCAATCTAGCACTATAGCCAGGCAGAAACATTTACTGGTTGAAGTGCAAGAATTTATGGATTTAGAAAAATGGCGACAAAAGTGGACATCACGTCTCAGCGGGTGTAAAGTGCGAAAGGACCGCTTTGGTTACCGCATGGGACAGAGAAACATTATAAAAATATTGCTACATTAGGCGTTGCATGCACTGGTATCTGCATAAGGACGGAAGTAGTAGTTCGTGAGTTCTGGTGAAGACGACGTGCGAGCAGTGTCGGTTGGTGCCCGGTTAACGCTGCTGTGTTTCTGTGTGCTGTGTGTGGAGTCATCTTGGAATAATCTCTTGGCCTTACCTTGCCACGTATCATTTTGGTGGAGGTAACTCAAGATCCCCGTCGCTCAAAACAGAATATAAGAGCAAAATAGCACAGAAAAGCTGGATTTGCGCAGTGGCCGACACTTATCTGGGCTCACAACGACGTCAGCAACGAACACTATGACCTCCGAGGCAGCCCCTACCATCGCAGCAACATCGGCTCAGCCAGTGGTACTCACGAAGATCCGCCACCCTCCCATATTTAATGGCGAAGACAAGCCTAACGTTGACGACGGGCTAGATGAGTACGAGCGCTACAGCAGAAACAACCACTGGGACGCGACCATTATGCTGGGTAATCTTCTATTTGGCGGGAACAGCCCCGACGTGGTTGCAAAATCACGAGCAAGTGCTAGTGACCTGGGAAATTTGTAAACAAAAGCTACAGAACTTGTTCGGAAAGCCGATTGCGCGGGCTTTCGCAGCAAGAACAGAACTTTCCACTCGCACCCAATCCCCCACGGAGTCCTACCTTGCTTATCTATATTCAGAACGTCCTTTCGTTGTGCCGCAAGGTGAGCAGCTCCATGCCAGAAAGTGACAAGATAGGGCATATCTTCAAGTGTATAGCGGATGATGCGTTCAACATCCTCTTCTGTACTGATTGCGCTACCGTCGAATCGGTACTTCAAGTCTGTCGAAAATTCGAGCAGGCTAAACAACGCCGAATCCTACATCGCTTTGACCGCCTTCCAAACAAGGCGGCTACATCATCCTGCGCTGTCCGGCCGCCTTTGTAACAGCCTTCTCATCCAGCGAACATCACTCGGATCATCCGGAGAGAACTCGAGGCCTTGGCTCCTGCACCACTCACGTCTCCGCCGCCCGACACTATGGCTGTGATACAGGCCGTTGTTCGCCAAGAACTCGCCAACGCCGGCATCTCCTCCAGCCCCATGCCGCCACCGTCACCAACGCACCCTGTTCCTGTAGTGGCCGCTGCTACCGCGAGCAAGGCTTCCCACCCGTCGCTACCTTAGCCGCAATCCTGCAGAGTGGCGCAACTCAGACGACTGGCCAATTTGCTTCATTTGCTGTCGCGGCGGCCATACATCTCGTTATTGCCGTAGCCGTACCTTCTTCACCCCTCGCTCTTATTACAAAGCCGACCGTCGATACTACAATGCACCTCGACGCTTCCCTGCCCAACCAGAGGAGCCCCGCCCCGCTTATGATGGACCTGGACGTTATCTTCCTCAAACAGATCAACCTCGCATTGAAACCGTCCTCACTGCCCGTTGCGCCAGCCGATCTCTATCCCTACTAGCTCGTCGATCCCGCTCACCGGTCCCACCTCGCAGCTCCTCCCCATCATACGCCGGCACCTACTCGGGAAACTAGCAAGTGTAGCGCCCGGGAGTGACGCTGCATTACCGACCCGGACTATCAACTAGGAACCGACCCCCACACCCAGGCGTAACCTCATTGACATTGTTGTGGACGGAGTCTCCGTTTCTGCCCTTATTGACGCTGGAGCCCATATTTCAGTCCTTAGTTCTTGGTTCCGCCAGCGCCTCAAAAACGTTGTTACGCCCGCTAACACCTCTACAGTTCGTGTTGCCGATGGAAACACTGCTACCATCATCGGAATGTGCACTGCGCGCGTCAGCATCGCCGGCCATCACGTCCCTGTGCTCTTCGCCGTCCTTACTACTTGTCCTCATGACTTGATTTTATGCCTAGACGTTTTAACAGCCCATTCCGCTCTTATTGACTGTGCCTCCGGACTTCTGCGCCTAGCCCTGCCCCATTGTGTTCACGACCCTAGTGCTGGCCAATCCCAGCCTCGCCTCCGCTCCAGTATATTTACTCGCCTACATCCCGAGGCGGCAGTATACGTGCCCATGTCACCTTTTCCCTCCCTTCCTGGCGGCGACTACATTGTCGACCCCATCACCGACGTCGCTCTACAGCGCAGTATCGGTCTACCTCACAACATTGTACATGTCGAGAATAACCTCACCTACATTCCCGTACTCAACTTCAGCATGCCTTCGCAAGTTCTCCCGGAGGACATTTTCCTTGCCGAGCTGTCACCTTTGTCCAGCTTTACTATTTCTGCAGTGCTGTCCGACCGTCACGCCGAGGTACCTGCCCAACCTTTCCCGTTACATAGTCCAGAGGATCTCATCTCAGCCATGGTTACCTCTGACCTGCGCCCGAATATGCAAGCGCCCTTGCCGGCCTTTTGCGGTCATACAGCGACATTTTTTATTTCTGTCACAGATCCCTGGGGTAAACGTTCGTCGTCACACATTGCATCGATGCTGGAGATGCCCGCCCTATTCATAAACGGCCTTACAGACTTGCTCTTTCCGAACGCCGGGTCATTCAGGAAGAAGTGGAGAAAATGTTGGCCAGCGACATTATTGAGCCGTCGAGCAGATCCTGGGCGTCTCCGGTAGTACTCGCTGAAAATAAAGACAACATCTGGAGGTTTTGCGTAGATTATCGACACCTAAATAAGATAACCAAGGAAGGCGTGTACCCTCTTCCAAGGATCGATGACGCCCTCGACTGCCTGAATGGTGCCGACTACTTCTCCTTCATCGATCTCCGTTCTGGATATTGGCAGATCTCTGTTGACGAAAGAGATCGTGACAAGACGGCTTTTGTCACTCCAGATGGCTTCTACCAATTCAAGGTGATGCCTTTCGGCTTATGTAATGCCCCTGTGACCTTCGAGCGCATGATGGACTCTTTAATACGCGGGTTCAAATGGACCACATGTCTGTGCTATATGTTTTCATCAACCATTGAGGGCCACCTCCATCACGTTTTGGCTATTCTTGGCGTCTACCGACGAGCTAGCCTTCAGTTGAACTCCAAGAAGTGTAGCTTTGGTTACCGGGAACTCAAGGTTCTAGGACACTTGGTCAGCACCGATGGCATGCAGCCGGACCCCGACAACATTCGCGCTTTAAGTGATTTTCCTATACCGAAATCTAGAAGCGACGTGCGCAGCTTCATCGGACCTTGCTCATATTTCCGGCGATTTGTACCAAACGTCGCAGAAGTCGCCCGTCCACCCAATCAGCTTCTCAAAAAAGGGGTCTCCTTTTCCTGGGGCCACGAACAATCGGCCGCCTTCGTCGCACTTATGCCCCACCTCACCGGTCCGCCAGTGTTGGTTCATATCAATCCGTTAGCGCCCACAAAAGTACGCACCGATGCAAGTGGTCATGGAATCGGTGCCGTTCTCGCACAACGTCCTATCGGTTCCCCTCGCGTCATCGCCTATGCCAGCCGACTCCTCTCTGCTGCCGAACAGAATTATTCCATCACTGAACGTGAGTGCTTAACCTATAGTTTGGGCCGTTACGAAGTTCCGCCCTGACTTGTGTGGGCGGCCATTCACAGTAGTCACTGACCACCACGCATTGTGTTGACTTTTCACACGCAAAGACCCTACTGGCCACCTTGGACGTTGGACCTTGCGCCTTGAGGAGTACAATTTTTCTGTAGTTTTATAGATCTGGCCAGTTGCATCGAGACGCCGATTGCCTGTCCCGTAATCCAGTCGACCCGCCAAGCCAACTTGAATGTGACAATGACGATTGCGTGCTCTCTATTTCTGACTTTTCCAACATTCGCTGGGAGCAACGCCAGGACCCTCAGCTTCGCGAGATTATTAATCGCCTTAGCGCCGATCGCCATGTCTCTTCCCTTCGTTTGTTTGTGCTCCACGACGGGACCTTATACCGCCACAATATGCGACCTGATGGCCCCGACCTTCGACTAGTAGTCCCTCAGCACCTACTCACAGCCATCCTTGAACAGCGTTACGACGTTCCCACAGCAGGTCATCTAGGCGTCTCTCGCACATACGATAGTGTGCGCCCTCAGTTCTTTTGGCCAGGCCTATACCGCGCAGTCCGCCGCTACGTGGCTGCTTGTGCTGCTGTCAAGGCCGGAAATAGCCGTCAGTTTTACCAGCTGGACTCCTGCAGCCGATCGACATCCCCATAGACCCATTTTCTCGAGTAGGTCTTGATGTTCAGAGGCCATCTCCACTGTCCGCATCGGGGAACAAATGGATTGCGGTGGCTACTGATTACACCACGCGCTACGCGGTCATACGAGCAATACTAAGCAGTTGTACAACTGATGTCGCTGCTTTCCTCCTCAATGACGTTTTATACTTGTCCATGGAGCTCGCCGCCAACTGCTCACCGATCGTGGCCGTTGCTTTCTTGCGCGTATAGTCGACGAGATCCTACGATTGTGCAACGTTCGTCATTCTTTCACGACTGCCTACCATCCACAGACGAACGGGCTTACTGGATGCCTTAACCGGACATTAACTAACATGCTGTCTATGTACGTTTCTGACGACCACCGCGACTGGGACATAACGCTGCCATTTGTAACATTCGCATACAATTTGTCGCGTCATGACACTACCGCCCTTACAAAACCTGGTGTTGAAATTCTGTGGACTTTTTGTGAAGTTGCCTCAATAAGCACTGTTTAAATGTGGTGGATATCCTGTGACATTTTGTTAAATAACATTGAGCATGTGTTGAAAACTGGCCTATGTGTTTCAGTTGAAATGCCATTGTGAATTTTTGCGTTGATGTTGTGTTGATTATAGACTGAATATAAACTTGAAAGCAACATGCGGTTTATGTGATGTGTTGAAATTTCGTTGATTATCGACTGCATATAAACCTAAAAGCAACATGTGCTTTATGCGTTGTGTTGTAATTCAGTTGATTATAGACTGAATATAAACTTAAAAGTAACATGCGATTTAGGTGTTGACTTTCAGTTGTTCATGCTCGCATTTCATCCAGTACGCTCTGTACTTCCTGAAATACCAGTACTAGTGAAGTGAAGCAAACTTTTTCAGACTGACCAGTTTATTTTATTTCGTGAATTAATAGATTTTCCAGGCTAGCAGGCAGACCAGGCTGATTTTTATGCGGCCCACAGAAGCAGGCAAGTACTTGGTGCACTTGTAAGCTGCAAAAATGGTATAATGAAGATGTCTTAATTTTTCTTATCAGAAGGCAATATGTAGAACACATTTCAGCTCATAAGCATCGTAGTGCACAGGCAATGTATGTATGAGTGGCAGGGTGGAAGATATAACGTAGCATCACACCTGCATCATGCCGCATAGATGATGTTGGCCGTCTATATTATATTTGGATACAATTCAAAACGGAGCAGCAAATACCCATCAAAGGAGGCCCTCCATCTAATGGTGTTGAGTGCAATTGTGGCTAATCTTGCGTGGCGCTTATTCTGTGGTGCTATAGCAGAAGCTAGACAGAAAAGGGAAGGAGACGCTTTTTTTACCTTCCCATGGTACATAATTGTTTGGAGTAGGGGTGTGGTTGTGAAGGGTTGGAGGGACGGAATTCAGTATTCGCTATGATTTCATGCTATGTGTTTAACCGTCACGTCACGTGAACCGGATAGCACCATTGGATGAGTATTTGCCACGTCTTGAGTTGTATTAGACTATAGATAACACTATGTACACGTTTAAAAAAGGTAAACTTCGCATGGACACAAAAAATTGCTAAAACACAGTGCGTCTCATACTGAATACCAGAAACACCTTAACTTTCAAATAATCCGGCCCAAGTGGTAAAATGTAACTGCACCACAGACCATGCCCACAAAACTGGCATCATAATGACTAGGTTAAAATGTTTTAAGAACACTCAGATGCATTTTCGCAAAAAAGCATTCAAATTCCGTCTTGAACTACCACAGTGCATCATGCATAGGATCATGAACTTCAACAGACAGAGCATAAAGATGTCTTATTCCTATGGCATCTGAAAACGTTTTGCTCTTCACCTGCTGAAAACTTATTTCCCTCTGCAGAATGCCAATTTGCATGCAGATTTGAATTGCAGTCCTGTTTCCTGCTAAAACTAACTCCGTTATTGCGTTATGCAGCGAAAATTTGGCAGCACGAGATAAAGGACTGCTACTCAGAACATATAGTGTTTTCCATGTGTGATAATGATAGAACCCACAAGAGTGAAATCTATTTCATCACGCAGTTCAAACAACATGCATTACCAACTTTCTCCATTACTGCTACAACCCACATGCACGTCATCACATCCACTTTCTGCAACAGAATGAAGTGCAATGTAAATGCTATGAAGTGTGTTGTTGGCTAACTCTAACGCATCAAAGGTGCACAAGCAGATTATACAAATAAAGTTCTACAGTTGTCATCATTACCCTCTTTATCCATATTTTTACATTTGTTTACAATTTATAAGCACGTAGTAACTTACATATGACGGCTTCCAGGTGCACCAAGTCGAGCACCTTTTTCACAATGCGATCAGTTTGGATGTTGTTCCACACCCTATACAGGGATTTGGTCTTTAGATCTGCAGCAAACGAAGTGCAACAGCTGTCTGGAAAATCTTCCAGCACTTGTATGGCCGCAAGGGTGCTTAAGGTGCTCCAAGAGTGCCTTGTTCAGCAGGGCCCCACCTCCAATGTCCACCTGCAAGAGCAGCGATTTAGAAATAAATGGCGTTAGTATAGAAAACAGTGACAATTATCAATCTAGCATATATTACTACTGGTTAAATGACATAAAGCTCAACGAATGCCAAAAATCATGCTTTCACTCGTTTACAAAAAGTGCATAACAAGCCATGTAACCCATCTCAATCCTAGATCTCTTAGGAGAAACATAGACTCAAAATTCGAAATTAAAGTCGAGGGTAAAACCGTTCCTGAAGTAGAACAAATCAGAATCCTCGGCTTCCTTACCCAGGAAAATGGATACAATGACGGCGTCATGAATCAGAAGAATTCCAAATATCTTGAAGCTTGGAGGAACTTTGGTCCTCTCCCTCTCAAGCTTGAGGCTTCCAAGAATGCTGCAAGAGTGTCTATGGCTAACAACAAAATCCCTCCAGTGTCAAACTTTAGAGAAAGCCTGAGTAAATGGTCATGCAAGATTAAATCAATATTCATTCCCCAATATGCTGTTATCACATAAAATGTACAGAATGTATTGCATTAAGCCTCGCTCAAAGGCTGAAGGCAACTTGGGAGGCTGTCGATGAAGATTAACATTGAGAGATAAAAAACAATCTGAATCAGCAATCTTAACCTAATGAAATCAACAATCTGAATCAGCAATCTTAACCTAATGAAATCAGATATTTCAAGGAAAATGACTGGAAAAATGTGCAATGCACTGAACATGTTGTCTTTGATGGCACACTCTGCACTAAATAAATAATGAACTGTGGCAAATTCTATTCAATTCACTGACCTGGCTTCTCAGTGTAAAAGTAATTCCAAGGAAGAAAATTGGTATGTTACACTGAATGACCTAAATCAATATAAAGGCTATGAGGGGCAGTATAGGGGAGCATACGGAATACTTAAGACCCCCTTTAGTCCTTCAAAATTAACTGAAAATGCACAGTTCATAAACATTTTGTATTTTAACACTACTGAAACAAAACCTTGCAGCCAAGAGTGGCTTAGTCAAATAGATATTACTACCATTTTTTCTCTGGCAGTCTGCCATGGCTTTCTTTAATTTTTTTGGATCTACGATGCATGAATGGCGGTGTATTAAAGGAAATTACATATAGCAAGAAAAATGACGTAAAGAGCTCGATGGAGACAGTATATTATGAACCCATTTTCAGCTAACAGGTTTACGCCAACCTCACAACAATCAGCGGATGTCAATGTCTGGATGTCCTTTATGAAAAACAATATATCTGACTGTCTTACTCGAGTTGCATCAGGCTGTAGATAAGTCTCGTGGCCACCTCTATTATCAGAAGCCCCCCAATATGTACACATACTTTTTCATGCGCCCTTTTCATTGCTTGTTTATGGCATGTAACACAGCAATGATGTGTTTATCATTAGCTATTTCCCTGAGACCAAATCATGCAGTCAATTTAAAAACTATTCATGCAGCATGCAGAGTCGTCCAGGAAGAAAGGGTACTGTAAGGAAGAAGATGATACAGCGGCGACACTGACTATGAAGACGCCATAAGCTGGCAGGTGCACTGAGAGCTCAGACTGTCTTCATCGTGGTTAGCGTCGGCGTTGTATCATCTTCTTTACAGTAAGTACCGTTTCTTACTGGATGGCTGCATGTTGTTACCCCCAATAAATACCTCTTCAGTACAATCAGTTTGAAAAAAGGAACGCAAAATCATTTCTATTTATTCAATAAAGTTTCAAATAAATTAAGGATACAGCAAGAGGAATTTTAGTTAGAAAACGTTACTGGAATAAGTGTGCTTGTATACTTTGTATACTCACACGTACCACACTGAAGATAAATGCACCAAACTATAACTTACCAGCAGCTTTTTGAGCTTCCTCAAGGTGTTTTACGAGTTCTTCTGTCTAGGTTGCTACTCCCCCAAAGCTCTGCTTCCCGCTCCTTCAGCCATGGCAGTAACAGCATGTGTCGTTCTGAAAATACTAAATTAATTATTATAGTTAACAAATTAAAACGTATAGTAATGTGGGGAACTTTGCAGACACCAGAGACAAGTAGATGAAAGTGCCGCTTATCCAAGCAACACAGAGATGTGGGGCAGTAGCCTTGTTAAAGTTCAGGGACACAGGCTGCCGCACAACCTACTACTCCTGTATAACACACTGTACTTGTTTTACGCACTTCTCATGCTTTGCCCTTTGCCCGCTCGCACTGTATTTTTTAATTAAAAACCTCTTACAGATATCCAAACCAAAGAATGGGGCAACGAATCTGCGCAAACTTGCACCGTCTTGCACGCTGCATTTGGCTACTAATGCCCGACCTACCTCTTTTTGTTTGCATGGAGTCTGCTCCCTTTAGAGACAGAAGTTCTTGCGGTTCTCTTCACACAGGCAGGCTCAACCAAAGTGAAATTTTTCCTCATAAAGCGCATACGGGGTTTGAGCAAAAAAAGGTAGACATGAAAATTTTCTCACTGTATTTCTGCTTTAGAATGATGCGTGTTAATTACTAAACATTTATCACCGCGTGAGGTTCATCTACACCCACTAACGGCACATAAAGGGATTGTCACTACGAATGCCGCGGTGTTAAGTCTGTGACCACGCTGCAATTAATTATCTAGAGCACTAGATAATATATCACCGGTCAAAATCACGAATTTAACTCATATCTGTGCGATAGATACCACTCCGTGTTACAATTAAGCGTTCAAGCCAGCCACAATGCACGCGAATACAATAAAAAAACAAAACAAAGAGGCGCTTAAACTTGAGGAAGCTGACCAAAAGAGACGCAACACAAGTTGACAGATGGAACGCTGTCCTGACACGATGCTGGCAACTGTTCTTTTTTTTAATAAGCGTTTTCCAACGACACGCCGGGGATTACAGTTAGCATTTTCGCCCTCGAAGATGCTATGCGCTTCATATAAACGCTTGCAAGTCTGCCCCATTTTCTCTTCCACGAATACGTATTTGACTATCGTACATAATAGGGAACACGGTGGAAGAAATCTTAACAGTGTCAACAAAGGCCCGAAAATGCACGCCCATACATTAAAAAAAAAATACTGACCCTGCTCGAGAAGTTCTGCCGGTGCCGTTGGTTTTCCTGCTTTCCAGAAGATGTTGAAA
>JAJIZL010018600.1:0-33601 GCA_023969395.1 Amblyomma maculatum
TAGGACAGGTAGTAACCGCAGATCCGGACCATGAAAGAGAAATGACAAGAAGGATAAGATTGGAATGGAGCGCAATTGTCAAGCTCTCGCAGATTATGCCTAGCAGCTTACCGGTGTCTCTTTAGAGGAAAATATGCAACAGTTCAACTTGTACTCACCTATGAGGCTGAAACGTGGAGGCTAACCAAGAGGGTTCTACTTAAATTGGGGAACGCGCAGATGAAAATGGAACAAAAAATGGTAATGGTAACATTAGGATATAGGAAGCGTGCTGATTGGGTCAGAGAAATAACTGACGTTACTGATATTCTAGTGGAAATCAAGAAGAAGAAATGGGTATGGGCAGGACATGTGGTGCGAAAAGAGGATAACCGACGGTCGCTTAGGGCAACAAACTGAATTCCAAGGTAAGGAAAGCGCAGCAGGGGGCGGCAGAAAGTTAGGTGGGAGGGTGAGATTAAGTTCGTAGCGGTCAAATGAATACAGCTAGCACAGAACCGGGGTAATTGGAGAAATATGGGAGGGTCCTTCGCCCTGCATTGAGTGTAGTCAGACTGATGATGACTACATGGGTTGGTGCACCCTATGTGCAAAAAAAGTACATGCTTTCGAAGACGATCGCAAAACACATCAGTACAAGTAAATTGCGACATTTTGAGGTTTGTCTGCAAGAAAGCGATGTATTGTAAAGATGCAGGACACGAATAACCCTTCGTTATAGCTAGGAAAAAGCTGCAACGTGTTTAAAGAGCGATTGGTGAACAACGAGCACAAATTTTACATCCCACAAAAATACCCTAAGTACGAAAGGGCAATATCGACTACATAAACAGAAATATAACTGCCATGCCAATAAGTCGCCGTGGAATAATGAATGCATAACGGGATTCACGCTACAATCAGTGCATGTGAAAATCCTGGCTTATGCCGACGACATCGCTGTCTTTTGTGCAAATAGAGGAAGTATTTGTGAGGTGACGAATGTAGTACAGAACTTTTGCAGCTGCATAGCTGCCCAGATAAACTGGGAAAAAAGCTGCGGTTTCTGGCATGGTAGCTGGGAGGTCACACCCGAACACTAGTCTCGGATGCGCTGGTCAACCACTCCAGCATTGTATCTAGGAGTGCCTCTTGATTCTTACCGGGACCCAGATCCGTACTGGCATGACCAAGCATCGAGGGCCAAGGAAAAAAGTGATGCGTGGCAAGGAAGGCAGTTGCCCATGTTCTCGCGTGCCACTATATGCAATCTGTTCCTTACTGCTAAAGTGTGGTACGTGATGAATGTGCTCAGTGCTTCGAGGACAAGCATACAAAAACTTCACCGTGTTTTTGCCGTTTTCATTTGGGCGTCGAACTGGGAAAGGACGAGCCGAACAAATTTGTTTCTTTCCGTACAAAAAGGAGGGCTTGGTCTGGCGCATTTATTTTTGCGACAAGTTGTCTCGCGTTTCATGTATCTTCGTGACCAAAATGATGTCTTCCTCAGAACAGTAATCCAAGTTCGTCTTGGTCGACTCCTTCCTAATTTTCTTCTCAGTTCGTGCCTCAATGTAGGTGGTACAGTAAGAGGGTACTTGCGAGAAGTGGTGCTCGCGTACAGATTGCTGCATGTGCGCCTTTCCGTGGAGCATTTTGCAATGTTAAGCGGATAAAATTGTATGCGGACCTAGTGGACACAATGCTTCCTGTACCGATATACCGTTTGTCGCACTGTCCAGGCCCAGGAGATGATGTACTCAAGAGAGTTAAGAAGATGCCAATATCACCACCAGTCAAATCATTTTTCTTTAAACTCCACACTAGCACATTATCAGTGAAATCATGGATGCACGTAAAAGGCCTGTTCGTCCCTTGGTCAACAAACTGTTTCTTGTGTAAAAGACCAGAGACGATAGAACACGTGTTTTTGGACTGTTGGGGTGCCATTTTTTTCTGGGATGTGCTTCAGAGAACTTTAAAAAAAGAGCTACCTCTAGATGCCTATGGCATACGATTTTTACCTTTTCCTAACACAGAGGAGTTTCCCTTTGATACAATAATGCTCCTGGGCCTCCACAGCTTGTGGAAAACCAGAATGCAGATTAACAATGCAGATATACAAGTCAATCCTGTACGAGAACATTTCATACACAGTGTTGTACGGTTCAAGGAAGTGTATATGACACTCCCCGAGCAGCCACAATGGATTCATGTGCTTGACAGTTTGGTAAAACTGAAAAAGTTTTAACCCGCCGTGTCACGCGAAAGTGTGCTGGCACGTTTTATTGTTCATCGTCTTGTTTTGAATGTCCAAGTCGGCAATAAAGAAAAAAAAAGGCCGTGGTATAGTGGTTAGAGTATGTTCTTGTTGATCGTGAAGACTGAAGTTTGAATCACTACTTGTAGGATTTTTAATTTTCCAATTATACCAGTCTTATTTTATAGCTCTGCGTCATTTTCCAGCCTGGAGTTCATGTTTTGTTTTATGAAGTGAGGGTCTAAGACGATGCACGAATTTCTGAAACCAGAGCTCCATGCGGGTACATGCCGGTTCAGCTTGTATCACTTAACCGGAAACCAGACGAACCCGTCATTTCTGGAACTGATACCGGGCAGAGTATTTCCGCTTCCTGAAAGAAGCCTAACCTAGCGATGAGCTCAACCGGAATGACCATGCCAGACTCGCCAGCGCACTAAATAGGCATGAAACGAAAACTATTATGCAACTATTTTGAATATAAAAAGCACTCATCGTTTTACAAAAACCTTGAAAATATGAAGCCGTCCAAGTGTGCGCTAAGAAGCATATTTGCGCATCGCGTCGCTTTTGCGCGTGCAACAGTCGCTGCAAATCGTACGATCTTGCGGTGCGTTTTCAGATCTACCGCCTTCAACGCGAAAGTGGAAGCACGAACGTATCATTTCGCTGGCGAGGAAAAAAATATGCTCGAGGAAAAATAAAGGAACATAGCTGAACATCGAAATATGCACAGATAGTCGCACACCGGGCGACGCTTTTTCGAATGGTAACATATTGAAACCACTCTTTCGGAAGTGTATTCACTGACGTTAGTAGAGTGGAGAGCTGGGCCAGTTGGTTTCTGCAACGCGTCCTTAAAACATAGGTTAGCTATACTCCTAAAAGGAGTGTAGTACTCCTAAAAAGAGTATATAGCTAGCCTGCGTCTGAAGAACGCGTTTCAGAAAAGGTGCTTTCACACCGTGCAATATAGCTGTCTGCAACAAGAAAAACGTTTAATAGAGTCGGGGTTTCCTGTGCATGTAATTAAAGGAATCTTTGAAAAACTGCTGAAGGCAGTAAGGAAGAAGCAAACGAAGCTGACAGATAAAATGAAAAAAAAACAAGATCGAAGTCATGCATTACGTGCACACGCTCTCACACATGAAGGTCGCCAATCGTCAAGGTGTGCAACTGGTTTGTTTTTTCCGCTCCACGTAAATTGGCTAGTTTTTGCAGGAGAATTAGCAATAAAGCAAAGTCACAGTGCACGATGAACCATGAGACAAAGTTTGTACCCTGTGAAATTCAAGTTGTTTATTGCATTCTATTATCATTCGGGAATATGTACGTCGGACAGACAGGTCGGTGCTTAAATGCCCGACTTCGTGAGCATGAAAGATCCGTACTTTCCGACGAATGGGTCAATTTGCCGAAACACTGCCGGGAGCATAAATACAGGCCGCTGCTTAAGGAAACAGTCATTCTGGAGGCTTTTTACATTATAAAAAATGATAAAACTTGTGTAAGCGAAACTTCTGTTACCTTGTACGATAAAGAATTTCAGTTTCTAAGCTCTTTACAGCGCACATAGCATGCTGTGAAGGTAATTTTCCCCGTGATTGTCTTTTGGTTATTTCTCTTGCCGCGTGCGCATGTGTTGCTTCTTCGCTGAAGGGTATATATGAATGTCAGTTTCTTAGCAATAAACTCAGTTGTTAGTCCAGCGTTGTGTTGTGTGGTTCTCTCTTTGTCTGCGTGTTTCCGCTGGTTTTAAATCCTTATCCGTCACTGCTCCGCTGGTAGCACGTGAAGCTCGCGCAGTATTGGCAGTATTAGTGCATCGGATATCTCTCTAGGCAGGAAAACTTACAAGTGTTCGTAGACTATGTCAAAATACATCATCACTAGGTAATTATGATATTTTTAGGCTTTCCTTCCTTAAAGCAACGCATAATAACAATACAGGGCATTCGTGAACCTCGTGATAGCCTGGAAAAAGATTCAGCGTGTTTAAAGGGCGATCGGTGAATTAAGGCCACACATTCTACAGCTAAGGAAAATATACACAGTACGAAAGAGCGAAATTGTCTACATATTCTGAATCATAACCACTCTAACCATAACCAAACCATTCCGTTACAGCCGGGTGCTGGGTTCAATTTCCGCGCTTCTGTTAGCGGTGCGACAAAGCAACTGCTCTGCCACCCTCCTCTATACGAGTCACAATCACTCTCTCGCTAGAGCACTATACTCTCATTGCCTACGACTCTGATTCTGGGACATATTACAAAGAACTCCTAAAATGTACATTGAAATTACACCATATACTATTAAATTTTGGCCTCCTGACAAAAACTATGTCGTGCCCTACGATCTATTTGTGTTGATGGGACTGTTTAGTCTTTGGAAAAGCTGTATGATGGGCAGGCATGCCGCGCCACCAAGATCGTCCGAATCCGTGTTTCAGGAGCAGTGTGCTTTGGTGAGGAGGAGTGGTGAGGAGGCCAGCCAACACCATTCTTTGTGTTGGCTGGCCAACCTGCGTGACCCATGCGGCCGCCTGGCGCGATGGAGCCTTCGCATACAGGAGTTCGATCTCACTATTGTTTATAAGTCCGGACATAAGCATGAAGATGCTGACACGCTCTCCCGCGCGCCTGTCGAGCTCGCTTCACAAGACACGGATGACGCTGGCAGTTTCCTCGGAGTTGCTGATGCTTCAGATATGTCACATCAGCAGCGTGCCGATCCAGATTTACGAGCACTGATTGATTATTTAGAAGGTCAGCCAGCCACCATACCTAAGTGCTTTTCTCGGAGCCTCTCAACTTTCTGCCTGAGAGGTGGTGTGCTTTATAAGCAGAACTCAAGATCCGAGTCAAGAACCTACCTCCTCGTGGTACCCACAGCTCTCAGAGAGGAAATCCTTTCCGCGTGCCACGATGAACCAACATCTGGCCACTTGAGCTTTTCTCGCACACTTGCTTAGGATACGACAGACATTCTACTGGCCCAACCTTGCCACTGTTGTTAAGCGATATGTCAAGAGCTGTCGGCAATGTCAGCGTCGGAAGGTTCCGCAATCAAAGCCAGCGTGCCTCCTCATGCCCATAATACAACCACGAGCACCATTTGATCAAGTCGGCAAGGACCTTCTCGGTCTTTTCCTTCAGTCCTCTGGTGGCAACCGTTGGATAATCATCGCCACAGACTATCTGACTCGCTATGCCGAGACCAAAGCGTTACCTAGTGGTAGAGCGCCTGAAGTTGCCTATTTCTCTCTACACCAGATCATACTACGGCACGGTGCTCCTACCTGTATTATTACTGATAGAGGGACTGCCTTTACTTCAAAAATGATGGCCGAAGTCTTTCATCTCAGCGGTACGGCGCATCGAAAAGCTACTGCTTACCATCCGCAGACGTAAAGGCTTAATAAGACCATCGCGGATATGCTGGCGATGTACGTCGACGCCCAGCACAAGACTTGGGATGCGATCGTACCATATGTGACGTTCGCATACAATACGGCAGTCCAAGAGACTACACGTTTCACGCCGTTTCGCCTCGTTTACGGCAGGGAGGTTCGGACGATGCTGGACGCAATGCTCCCTTACCAAACAGATACCGAACTTTGTTCTGACGCCGAGCAGTTTGCCCAAGATGCTGAGCAAGCACGCCAACTAGCACGCGTCCCCATCACCCAGCAACAGGACAGGGATTCACGCCGGTACAACCTCCGCCACAGACAAGCTTCCTACAGCACCGGGGACCAGGTGTGGGTGTGGACTCCTGTTCGACGCCGCGGCCTTTCAGACGAGCTAATTTGCCGCTACTTCGGACCGTATAAAATCGTGCGACGCATCAGTAACGTCAATTACGAGGTGCTCCCGGATGGATCAGAGCAGACAGGCCGTCGGCTACCTCGTCCAGAGACAGTTCATGTCTTGCGATTGAAGCCATACTTTGCATGGTGACTGACAAACTACATCTACAAACTTTTCTTTTTTTTAAGGGGGGGGGGAGAGGTTGCTTTTGTACGCTTGTGTGCACGTGTAACTGTGTGCGTTTCGCTTAAGGAGGGAGGAATGCCAGGGGGCGCTCGGAGTGAAAAACGACGTTGAAGTGAATCGGCTCCGGACTCGCAGGACGTACCTAAATCTTGGACCGTGTAATTCTACCTGTACCGGCTCCGTTAACCTAGCACCAGTCGCCAACACCGTGACAATATGTTGCACGTGAAGAACCTCCAAACTGGATGCCGTGCCTAAACGTATGTGTTTGCCTCCCAGAATTTTGATGTATTGATGATGGTGCATTGTCGAGCTAGGGATAGTGCGGGCTCGTATTAATCAGCCCGGTAACTTTAGACACGGATAAGTCTAAGTAGATTTCTTTTTCATTTTTTATGGACATTTCCCTATACAATAAAAAAAATGCCGTGGAGTAGTGGTTAATGCGTCCGTCTCAGAAGTGTGAAGACCGAAGTTCGAATTCAGGCTTGTCGCTGTAAGTTTATTTTTATTGGTTATATTATTTTTATTTATTTTAAAGGCAATCATGTTATTGCATATTGTTGCATGCTTCTTTATGCCTGTAACACAGTTTTTTCCAGAAACAAGAGCCATCTACCACAAAAGACATTGCGATAAATGAAGGGGAAATGAGGGTGCTCGTTATAATACAAATTAAAGAAACCAACAGTCGGCGAGGCCAAGGAAAACATTGGGGATTCTACATTGTCTTTTTTTTTTTTACTTTAGTAATCACATAAATTAGTAATGTAATCTGTCTAGGGGAAAGATATATAAACGCAAAGTAAAAGGAAAAACAACGTGCCGATGGTGGGAACCCAACCCACAACCTCCGAAAGCATTGGGGATTGTACTTTTAGTCTTAAACCACAATCCCCAATGCTTTCCTTGGCCTCGCCGACTGTTGGCTTCTTTTCTTCATGTATTATAACGAGCACCCTCATTTCCCCTTCATTTATCTGCTTTCAACTTACGGGGGTATTGGTTCAGACAGTATTGAAGCCATAGGCAGCGCAAGAGGGTCTAGCACAGCTTTCGCCCTCGCTCTTGATCACGTTCTACGTGACGCGGGCCGTAACACAGGATGTTCCACGTCCACCGCTATGGTTGAGGGCGGCGTTGGTGAACACTCTCAAGGTTCGTATACAGACAACATTAATACCCAAGAAAGTTGCAGTTGGGACAGCGGCCGATGTAGCTCAGTTGGAAGAGCACCGGACGCAATATTCGGAGGTCGTGTATTCGGTTACCACCATCGGCACATTGTTTTTCCTTCTACTATGTGTTTATCTTTCCCCTAAACAGATTACATTCCTGAATTAATACACTCTGAAGGGCTAGTTGGTTCATATTAATTGAACGAGTAAAACTGCGTTAAAAAGACGGGACATAAAAAAACACACAAGTACAAACAAGGCGCAGACCTCCCACTAGTTTTATTCACGGAACAGCTGGCTTATGTAGCCTCTCAACAAAACAAAAACACAACCGATAAAAAAACGGTCGACGGTTACAACAGCACATTATAGCAGAATCAAAGTGACTGTAAAACCCGAACATGCCCTTCCAGATATTCTATCTCCCGCCTTGATAGTGATAATGACGGTGAACTGATAAAGTCGTCACCTTTTTTTGGCGATTAGGAAGGAATCGGTGACCTCCCTTTCATATTTGTCGCTTGCCCTGCCGAGGAAGGTGGTTCTATCCAGACAGGGGTCACATCCGCAGCTCTTGCAATGCAGAGGTAAATTTCTACCTGTGCCGGTGCGCATAGACCATTGTGTTCAAGGGCCCGCTCATTGAAGCACTGGCCTGTTTGGCCGATGTATACCCGGCAGCAAGATAGAGGTATCTGGTTGATAACCCCGGAGGCACAACTGGTGAACTTGGTATGATGGTTTATCCTGCACGTGCTGTGCTCCGTGCAGGATTTTCGGCACCTGTAAATCTGAAAAATGTTTGCCCATTGCTTTCGAGAGAAAAGGAACGAAGAGACACGGTTGTGGCTGTAGGAAGAAGGAAAAGAAAATGCACGGGCCTGCTACTGGCTCTCTAGCTGAGCCACCTCCGCTGCCTCAGCAGATAGAAGAAAATATAGAGAAGAAAGAAAACGAAGAGGGAAAGAAATACGCGCACCGCAACAACAGCCGTCGTTCATCACCCGCGGTGGCGTGTGCAATAACGGCCTACAACAGACAAACATTCGGTGCCAGGCCAGCCCTCGCCGCAAGCGGCGGTGACCCACCTGTACCAGCCTCATCAGGGGAGAGTTCATTCGTTTCTGTGCTGAGAGGAATAAGTGCCAGAGCGTCGTCTGGTCGAGTGATAACACAGGATATGGTTTGCTAATACGCCACCCGGTCGGTTCTGTGCAGCCACCATACCGGGTGGCGTATTCGCAAACCATATCCTGTAGTAGCGCTCGAGCAGACGACGCTCTGGCACTTTATTCCTCTGACCAACTCCACCTGGCGACAAATTGTGGATATAATTTCTGAACGAATAATAACGCACTTAAAGGCCACTGTTCTCGTGGTTTTGTGGTGCAATATAATAACACCACCCTTCTCTGTACTGATGCCACTGAAACATCTGTTCGACTGCTGTGTTGTATTTTTTCTGAATATTTTTTTTGCAATTGCCTTCATCTTAATTATTTCCTGCCTTGAGTGAATGCATGTTACCTTTAGGTTGCGTTCACAGGCACCTTCCAGTAACAATCAATGTGGCAATGGTTACGCTAAGACGCCAAACTACTGTGCCGGTCTGCCCGGTTTTGGAGGCGGCCGTGTGCTTCGCGATGTCAGTGCACGTTAAGGATCCCCAAGTGGTCAAAATTACTCCGCAACCCTCCACTACGGCTCCTCTTTCTCTATTTGCACTTTCACTTACACCTTTCTGCCTTTCCTTACGGCGCAATTGAGGTGCCCACAGAATCATGTGTGACAGATACAGTGCCCTTCCGTATCTGTGAACCGATTATAATTATTAAAATTAAATATATAGATCTCGAAAAACCGCTACCTTCGTTGTTTCCATCAAACTAGTGTTTATGTAAGGTGATATTTTTACCAGCCGAAAATGAACGAAACTTGGTGCAATAAAGCAAAATTCTTACTCGTGGCGAGATAACGAAACCCGCTTTTCTGGGCCGTGTTCCCTGCGATAAAGCTGGTTGTACGCACTTGGCGAATGATTTAAAATAACAACTTGTCACGTGAAAGCATTGAAGGTCTAGAAATAGGGCGGCGTAAGTTTTAGCGCGACGGAACAACGTACTGTCCGTTTTCGGAGATCTACAACTTTTTCCTTCACGCTTTTTCTCTCAGGCCAATAATAAAAATAGGTAATTTTCTGTACTAACTATTCAACTGTAGTGAACGAAAAAGTTAGCTGGTGGTTAGCTTTAGTTAAGCCGGGTAGGTTACGAAAGCAATAATAGCATGGCTAATAATACGTCGACAAAGAGTCTTCAGTCTTCAAAGCACCCATTACATTCCATTTGGAGTCGTCACCGGTTGAGGACGATTCAAGAGAAGCGCTACGCGCTCGTCTAGCTGCATCTTGAATGCGCCGTCGAGTGAGACGCAGTTCCCGTTCTTCATCTGTCTCTGTAGCCCGCTGTCGTTTCCTGGCTTCCTCCATACGGCGTGATTTTTCTTTCTGTTTATCAGGATGCATAGCGAGTGCCTCAGCTGAGCAAAAGCGATCAATTATATACCCATCGTTTTCCTGCTCCTCCTCTCACTGCGAGAGACGAGGTGCCCGCAGCGCCTCCATTCGGTAGCAGTGCGGCTCCAGCTGCAGCGCGCCGTGCCTGCCGACCGCCACCACCCGAAAATCGACTTTTTTTTTTTCGAAACGTTTGCCACAAGGAATAAATTGAGAAAGGGGAAATTGGATGCAGGAGATAGAAAGTTAAAGGAAGGAGTCAAGTCCAGTTGCACTTATGTAGAAAATCGACTTGGTAGACCATCTCTCTAAGCTATTATGACGTCACAGTGACGTCATCATCTCATCCGCGGCGCGCTGTGCCTGGCGACCGCGGCTACCCGACGACTCGTCTTGGTAGCTCCTCTCTCAGCAGCTAGCATGACGTCACAGCCATCCGGTGTCATTCAAAGTCAAACGTGCCTACTGGCCGTGGCTACGTGAAGGGCTGAAAATGGGAGTGGTATTGCTTTCGCAATAAAAACAACAGAGGCTAGCAAAGGCGAGCCTCGACATCTCTGAATTTGTTCAACATCTCTTAAACCGTATTTTTTAAATCTTGGTACGTGCTAGCTGGGACAGACGGTATATCTCTTCCAGTATTTTCACATACGACTCGTCTACTCCCTGATTTCGCCATGCCTCCCTGACCGACGAGGTTTCTCTCAGTCAAATGATTTTTCGTAATCAATGAATGCTCTGTATAAGGGCTTTATGTGATTCTGCGTATCGTTTTCTTTCTAATTTGAAGTATTGTATTAGTTCTCCGTATGCGAGAGGGGTTGAAGGCTCTGGGGCAGCTGGCGCAGGTGCCCAGAAAGGATGCCCTCGGGCTATCCTGTCGGCAGCCTCATTGCCGTCGATTCCCTCGTTTGCCGGTATCCACAGGATTGTGTGCTTCATGTTGCCCGTCTTTTTTGCCCGCTCCATTATTCGGTATGCCTGTTTGCATACGCGTCCCAGGAGGAGGACCCGACAGGCCTTTTGGGAATCGCTGAGTACTATGTGTTTTCTATTTTGGCTGCTGGCGTGTTTAACTGCAAGGGCGATTGCAACTTCCTCTGCATCTTCTATGTAGTTAATGGTCTTGGTCGATGAGCTGGTCACGTCTCTTCCGGTGTGGTCAACTTTGGTGGCTACCGCCGCTTTTTTCCCTAGATATGTACTGGCGTCTACATAGAGTACGTCGCTATTGTTTCTGACGACGTTGTTTTGTATGTGGTGACTTCTCGCTTTTCGTCTTTCCCTGTTGTGTGGGGATCCATGTTTTTGGGAATTGGAAGGATCTTGTATTCAGCTCTGCTTTCGTGAGTGGCTGTTTCTCACAGGGGGTTAGTTTTCTCGCCGATGGGTTCTCCCATAATGTTCAGTAGGTGCCTAACAGTCCGACTTTGTTCTAGTCTGCGTTCTTGGCAGACCAGGACTGCTGCCTTGGGTTCCTCGGAGGTGGCCGAGATGCCCATTGCCATAAAAGCCTCAATGGATGCATGACTTGCTAATCCGAGTGCTAGTTTATAAGCTTTCCGAAACAGTGCGTCAATTTTCTGTGATTTCGTTCTGGTGACGTTGTGGTACGGGAGGCTATAGGTTGCCCGAGTCAGTAGCTTGATTGTGTGCGTTCTTTCCCCACGGCTCTGTAGCCACTTAGCTAGTATCCTCAAGGTTTTCACTTCTCTGATTCCTTGGTTTTGAAATCGCATTTGAATCGGCTCTGCCTTGAAGTTTTTCTTGTGTATTCTAATGAACTCGGTTTTTTTTTTTCAGGGCGCATTGCATGCCGTTTCTTCTTGCAATTTCTTCAATGCCATCCAGGGCTCTTTGCAATTTGTCCTTTTCTCCCGCTGATCCTGTCGTCGTCCACACCGTAGTGTCGTCGGCGTAGAGTGCGCGACGAATCCCAGGAAAATAGAGGCTAGGACATTTCCAAACCTAGCACGGTAATACAAAATCACGCCAGAAAAAAAAATTTAACACATGCACTGCATGCAGTGATGTCTAGGATATCCTTCACATGATGTGGAACTGCAAAGAGCAATTAGAGAAATATAAAGCTTGAGCACTCAGCCAAGCGGAGTCGGAGGAAGAGCTGGCCCATACGGGTCTCTCCGAGCAGCGCAGCCTGCTCACCAGTGCCCGGGAGACAGCCAATGCCAATGGTATCCTGGACTGAGAAAACCACCCACTCTATTGGGTTTAACAATTAAAGTTTACTCTCTCTCTGTCTCTGTATAAGGGCAGCTTATATTCCGAGCATTTTTCTATCACCTGGCGAATGGTATGAATACGACCGACAGTAGAGTACCCTTTCTGAAAACCTAATTGATCCTTTGCTTAATTCAAGACTCAGGTTGTCCTGATTCTATTAGCGATTACCTTAATAAATATCTTATACGTATCAGAACGTAAGCTGATTGGCCTATATTTTTCGAATCCTTAGCGTCCCCTTTCTTTTCAATAAAGATAATTTTGTGTTCTTCCATGGTTCCGGTACCGTCGATGACACCAGGTATTGCGTATACAGGGTGGCCAGTTTTCCTAGCCCGATATCACCCATTACTTCAACACATCTCTAGTTACCGGGTCCTCTCCAGCTGCGTTCAACGTTTTCAAAGTTTCTAAAGCTCTCCTTACCTCTTTCATAGTCTCTGGTTTAGCGTCTGACTTTTTTCCCTATTGCTAATCATATTATTGTACTGAATATGTTGGCTGCTATAGAGATCAGTTTAGAATTCCTCGACTACTTTGACTATTTTGTCCATATTTGTGATGCGATTACCCGCCTTGTCCCTTAGAGCATACATGTAATTTTGTTCGAGTCCCCAGGGTCTTCTTTGTTGCTTTAGGGCTTTTCAAATTCTTTACAGCATGCCTTCATAATGGGGAAACGCGCAATAAAGGCGGGATGACAACAAAACAAGCACATTTTATGCCGCCTTCATTGCGCTGTACCCCAGTATGATTGCATATCAACTCGCCCAGATCGCAGTTTTACAGCGTGCTCAAATTTCTTCACGTTTTACTTCCTTAAATTGGCTACTTTACGCTCATTATTTAGCTTTGATATCTAAGGGCAGTTCTAATTGGCCTGTTGGGTTGAAAGCTTTCATACTTCAGCGTTTCTTAATCAAATATTTTGTCTCCTTAGACAGCGTACCAGTATCCTCTGTAACTATCCTGCCACCTAGATCTACAGTGCACTAAGTAATGATGTCTCTGAAATTATTGGTAAATGCTTCTAGGGTAATATTGTAACTCTCGGTTAGAGCTAAAAATCTATTTTCAGTGAGATCCTCAATCCTTCTTCCCTCATCCTCACCGCTAATTTGTTGATGGGTTTCTTTCTTACCAATTTGATTCCTTCCCTCTTGAGATTTACACTAATTCGAGACCTTACCATCATGTGTTCACTGCTTCGCACTTTCCCGATTACCTCTATATTCTGCATATTAGCGGGGTTAGGAAAGAGTATGATATCAATTTTATTGTTAATCTCCACCGTTAGGACTTTTCTATGTCCACTTCCGGTTCGTCCGCTGGCTGAAGAAGGTATTCATTACTCCTAATTTATTGCGCCATACAACCTCAACTAGTAACTCCCCCCTGCTATTCCTAGAACCAATGCCATATTCAACCATTTCCTGTTCTCCTGCCTGCCTTTTCTCTACCTTGGCATTCAATTCGTTCCTTAGTACAGTATACGGCGTCTTTGCTCTCCGCACAGCCAATTCCACATCTTCGCAGAAGCTTGTGACTGCCTAGTCATCATGACTACATTTAGGTGGGTAGGCCTGTACAAACTTTAGTTTATACTGCTTAATAAGCTTAACTACGATGCCTGCCACCCTCTGATTATTTTTATGAAATTCATCTATATTACCAGCTATATATCATTGTGAAAGAATCCTACTCCTAGTTCTCGTCTCTGCGGTAAACCTCAATAACCAGTACATGACCGTCCTTCTGTAACATGTATGGCTATTTCGGGCCCCTAACCTCACTAAGCCCCACGATATCTAATTTCATGCCCTCTAGGTCCTCTAATAGCACCGCTAAAGTAGCCTCACTAGCTAGGGTTCTAGCATTAAACTTTGCCAGGGTCAGTTTCCAATGGCGGCCTGTCCTTCGCAGCCAGAGCTTCTTGCACCCCCCCGCTGCGTCACAGGTCCCCTGCAGCCGTGATGAGCTGCTACGCAGCCGCTGGTGACTGCCGCCCTGGCTTTCATGAGAGTAATTGTGCCAGGATATGCCAATTACTCCACCTGGGTGGCCAACTAGAGTTCCGGTGAGGAAGTACGTCGGCGGACGTGTTCACCTGAATCAGGCCGCACCTCAAACCCTTTTATGCTATTCCATCAACACGGGATTTTTTTTTAAACTGGTGGAGAATTGTTCGCCACCGGAATTGAACCCACGGTCCCCTTGCATGCTAGGCCGATGTTCTATCTCTATGCCACCGCCACCACCAATATTGAACAGTCCTCACAAAGTACACAAGGTTAAATAGCTAACTATTTAAATTCATATAATGTTGACATCAATGCTCATTTTTTCTCTATTTTTGCCTGCTGTGTCAATAATATGTAATGGATCCTGAGGAAAATACTTCTCCGGCAATGATTTATAAAAATAAAATTTTAGAATTGGTTTGGTAAAAAGTGTATAGAGTTTTCTAAAAATGAAGAAAACTGTTATAATCTCTCCAGCATGTGTACAGCTCTGATACAATCCGACAATGCAATGTGCGCACATTAGGCAGACAAGTCAGTGCTTGCGGGCTATTAATTTGCGGCTGTAGCTGACTTATGATGGTGTTAGCTATTATGGAAAAGATTGCCCATATCTGCGCGCAGTGTGAAACCATATTGCTTCTTCGGTAACAATTCGAGTATAATATAGGCAGCAGAAAGCCCGATATGATTAATTTTATTCGAGCAGCAGGAAACGCAGCATGGAATCAAGAAACGTTACAGCAATGAGGCATTAAATTTTTAGATCTGGCAATGCGCAAAAATTTCAAACCAACGATCGTCTTGCTTCGCGTTGCATAATATTTTTTCTTGAACCAAAGCTTTATTATTATAATTTTTTCTCGCGCTATCCCAGGGATACATTTCGCTCTTAGTAACAGCATGTGGCGACATCACACTTTAATATGAGTATAAAGCCCCGACCACTTATTACCAACATAACTCACGGTTTTTTAAAGGTCTGAAGAAGAGACCTGTACCTTTCCTGCTTTAACATGCAACTGGTTCCAGTTTTCACCATTCTCGTTGCGTTTGCCTGCGCCGAGTGCCAGCCCTCCGAAGGGTCCGTTCCGCTTGCAGAGGAGGCGACAGCTGCTACAGAAAGAAGCCTAAATTTCTGCGAAGGTAATTTTTTCCGCTGTTTTCAAAAATTAATAATTTCCCGCGTAAGATGTGATAAAGATAAGATGGGCATGCTTGGTTCGACTCTAAAGAGGATGAATAGTTTAGAAAAAGAACCCTGAACAATCGACCTTGGCTGATATATGAAGAATATTTGGCAGGTATAAATCCATCCGCTGTAGTCTTCAAGAAAATCGGCTTGAGTCAGTTTTGTCTGTACAACTGGGGGTGATTTTTTGACTGATGAAAATTTTTTCGTACAGATTATTAGCATGTTCCTCCATTGTGCAGCTTTTTTAGGCGTATCTGTTCTGCCTATGTGGCCTTCATTGTATTTGCAATCCCTCGTGGCGTTTGGAAGACTTTCCCCCTTCCTATTTATTCGCGCCTCTGCGAAGCACATGTATGACCTTTACCTTCACGTCACGAAGTAAACGTCATTATGATATATTCCGCCAGTGGAATAATAGGGCGAGCTTTCATACTCAATGCATTAGAGGATGAGAGGAAGCAAGAAGAGCGATATAGAGAAGAATCCCGTGAGCATAAATCTAAGAGCTTGTACAACCCTTCTATACTTTCTGCAGCTTTTAACAAATAATAGAACAACACAGAGAGAAAAAAAATGCATTCTCGTGTTATAAATGTGATGCTTGGATGAAAGAAATGCATTTGATGTGGGTGTCGATTTTTCATATTTTTGATATTACAGAATTCAGTTCATTAAGTCCAAGTGACAATTTTGCTTACTTGTTTGTTATGCGGCTACACTCCCTGGAAGCTTGGGTATTCTTTCGTTAACTGTATCGTGACCGTTAGATGGCGCTTCCTTGCCATGGTTCGGATATATCAGGGTGTGGCAATATTAGCGGTAGGTGACTAAAGAAAATCCCAAATCAGGAAGTAGGGGTGATGGGAAATGAGTTGGGCAGCATACTGGACGTGGAAGGCTCCCAATAATTATTATATGAAGAGCGTCTGAAGAAATTTATAAAGAAAAAATTTGCGTAAAGATATTGGCATTAATTTTGCAGAAAAAGAGAGTTGATTCATTGTGAGTGGTAGCGATAGAAAGAAAAAAAATAATTATACTGGCAATAAGAACGAAGGAGCAAAGATCTCTATATCACAGGTTAAGACACTGGCTTCATTCCATGGCAAGAAAGCAGGTTTCATTTTTCGTACAAAGTAAAAACTACAGATCAGGATTGAATAAGTTTTTATCATTCAAAGCTCAATTACTGATTCCTTGACACCAGATATACGTGGGTGTCGTGTGCGTTACACACAAGACAATATTTCACAGTACTGCAACTTCATATTTAAAATAATTCAAGGCACCGTCTGAAATGCATCGTTTTCTTTTATAAAACTAGATATCGACAAGACCGATCAGTTAGGTTTCATGGGGTGCCTCACTGCCTTGGTGCCTCAGGTAAGCGGCCCTACGGATGCCCTTTTTATCTTTCTTTTGGGATGAAACATTCCTGGCTTCAGCTTTTTCATGAAGGATGATCATAGAGAGCCTGAAACGATGGGGGTATATGTACCTGGTTTGCACCGGATACTGTTAACTGACCAACGAACTACGAAAGGAGGAATGATGGATCAGAGCCGGCTCCGAAACGCCGGGTTTCTGTAAAAAAGAAAAAAAGTGATGGTTAGAAAATTTTCAAATTTCACTTAGTTATAACCCAACCAGACAGGTAAGTCTGTCGGTATCTTTAGCTCTCACGACATGTTGCTCTCAATTAAGATCTGAGTGAGCAAAATTGGTTGCGGTCGTTGTAATACCTCCACAGACATGTTGCGGCAGTAAGACGAAATGACTGCGACGATTTCTTCGCTAGCGTCAAGCAGTCCGCGTACGTGTGATGGTGCAACTTGCAGCGAGCGTGAGGAGCTCTCTGCAGCCATAGCCATCATACCAGCCTGCCGCTGGAACTAGACCGTCTAGTCACTGCCGCAGTATTGGCTGGAAGGACCAATGTCGTGTAGCGCGAACGATCTAGTCACGTGAGATATGTAGTCACGTGAGTAATGTGAGCCGCAAGCCACTTGAGGCACTCCTTACGCCAAAAGAGTGAAGATGTATACCTTACTTGCAAATTCAGCTACAAAATCTGACAGCCTTCATAAAGTGTGCGGGAAGATGACAATAATGTTCAGTGCAGGACGGAGATCATAGATGTTCTCGAAGTGCTACGGAAGAATTCATAAAAATAAGAACAGCTGTGGTTTAGGGGATAAATCCTGCATTTGAAAGATGTTCGACGCCTATGTTGCTTATATATATAAAAAAAACTCTTGTATATCGCTCTATGGAGTGGTTATTGCATCTGTACTCTAATATAATTTTAATATGGGAAATGCCTAACATTTTACTGAGAATACATTTATATTTTAGGCCGAAACGTTAATGAAGGCTAACGGCGGAAACCCTCAAGGCTTTCTAAACAACATCTGCAGTAAAAATGTGAGTATGCTGCTTTTAAAATAAGCAGAAAGTATTATGAGCTCCTCAGCTTGGCGGAAAACACAAGCAGAGACTTCCACACACTTGGTGGAAACAAACAAAAAGTGTACATGAATACGACATTACGCTGTTGCACCTTACGAATTTCCGCAGTTGATGTAGGCATCTAGAAACCATCGGATACACTTCGATATTAGTCATCATTACGACTGAATTTTCACATACTCATGGAGTCAGCTTGTAGCCAAACCTTCCGACAGGAATGCCCCAATAGGCTGATCTAGCTGCGCCCACAAGGAGCTACAGTTCATAGGCGGTAATAAAAATAAATGTTTTCGATGGTTTTCGAGCAGCAAAACGCCCCAAGCTCCTATATCAGCTAAAATTCAAAGTAGCAAAGCTTGCAAAGACGCTTTGTGATAGGGAGCCAAGTTCAACGATGGCAATTTTTAAACAATATGGAAATAGCTGCTTTTGGCTGCGGTGACTCGAGGTAAACCGACCGACAAAGAGAAAATTAACAAATGGCCTGCCACCAATTTGAGCAAGAACGCACAGTAAAAGCTCCGAGGCGTTATGCGGGTTAAATGAGCATTGCTTAGGCGCTTCGAAACCAAAATTTACCTTGCCAAGAAAAGAAACTGCGGCGAAAAATTGAGCGCTGTGAAACTAGCCAAAATCAGTCTTATACCGCGCATAATGTAGCTAAAACAGAAATATGGACGCGAGAGACGCATTCTGAATATGTATTTCGTCTCAAAACAGACGACATGGACAACATTGGCATATGCGCAGTTTCTTATGAATGCCTGATTTCACCAGAAACGACTTTTTAGTCTTATCTCCCATAGCCTACGTAAACGAATCCTACTGATCAACACCTAGAATCTCGATTCAATTTCATCTCGAGTATTCTTAGCTGGCAACGAGCCGAGGCTTGGGCTTCTGGTCCTTGATGCTCAGTCCCGGCAAGCATATGGCGTCCTCCGGGCAATGCAGATTGTGCGACATGAGCGACAGGAACAAGGCAAAGGCGTGTTTGAGGCCGCCTTGCTGCAGAGAAATCCAAGTGGTATAATATATTTGGTCTCCTGCGGTGCAATAATATAGTCAAGGATGACTTAGAGGAGGACGGTACTCATAGAGTGTACGGCTTCATAAACAATGAGCATACCGAAAGTCGTTTTCTTTAAGTACTCCTTTAGTCTGTCACCACGGGGGGGCGAGGGGGGGGGGGGGGGTTAAGGAATGATAGTTGAAAGCGGAAAGCCATAAGCAAGCTCGGAAATAAAGGTCGTTTGCCTGTCTGAGATTAAGCGTTCGATGCACTGTTGCGAATTAACACTATTCAAAAATACAAAATGGCTACATATAAAGGGTTATCAAGGTTAGGAAGATTACATTAAGTACCGGTGTTGTTGAATTCAACTAGGTTTATTATTAATCTGTAGCTTTGTTACTGGTTGTCCACTACTCGAAGTTGTCTTTATGAGGATAGTCACAATATCTCCAAGGGAATTTACGTTTTTTTCGGAATAAACTGCAATAAATAAAACTGTTGCATATGGTTTCTTACGTTAATGACAGTATGGCTGCTCCTGGCATAGTTTGTGATGTTAGTTATTGCGGCACTGCCCTAATACTACTTGTGGCACATTTGATGAAGACAAGCTCATGTGTAATGCTGGCGAAGCTATATGGGGAAAGCGTGTGAATTCGAAGTAAAGTCAATACAACATTTAGAAGGAGCATAAAATATACGCACTGAGTTCCGATTCGTTTTTCTTTATAGGAAAAAACTGTGAAAATCAACATTTGAACAATCATAAGTTAGAATAAATCTTCTTTCTAGGTCGTCTCTAAGACTGCGCGACAGAGAGAGGAGCGCTTATATTAGAGAACAATCGTACATATAAAAGCGAAAATCTCGACACAGTGATATTCCTTCGAAAGCTTATGGCTGCAGAATAAGGCAATAGAACCGCCTTCCTGTACTTGCGTCTATGTTTCTATCCAATAGAGAAAATGAGCTACAGAAAACATTTAGTACACTGAGTGATGCGGCCAAATTGGTAGAGACACTGCTCCGTCGCCAGTCGCAAAAGGGGCGGAAATAAAAGTACGCGCGTAAAATAGAATTTTAAAGCTCTCATCAAAATTTTGTATTACCACTAATATAGGTGAGACCATTTTTCTTATCAAACCGATGTCCTCAAATATTTACCTGGTCAATCCTTTTGATGAAATTCAGCCTTTCAGAGGAGCTGCCAATTTAGTGAGAAGAAATCTTACAAAGCTAGATATGTAAAGAGCGGGAAATTCTAGTGGGTTATCGGATGTGGCCTGATGACGCTGCCGAAGACTTGACTCACTCGGTTATGTGCGCACCTCACCCAAGAGAGACTGGAGGGAAACCCCCCGCCTAAGTTACTGTTACATTACCCTCTCCTAGTTCCATGGTACTCCAGTGACGAAGCCGGCAAATGGCAAGGGAATCAACTATTAGGCCCTGTCTTAATCAAATGATATTTTGGCACCGCAGAGGCGCCCATCCCTATCTAATTTCATACGGTTTCGAAGAAGAAACGCGTGCCGCAAGGTCAACCTCTCGGTGACCTTGACCTTGGGAGACAAGCTTAGTCGACCTTTTAGCTCCTAAATGCAATACCTTGAGCATTACATATTATTTTTTTGGACAATAAAGAGGGTGTCGAAAGCACTTCGCATCTCTATTAGACCAAACAATGATGTTTGCTCGCTGTGCTTCGTGTGTTCATATATATTATAATAATAATAACGTGTTCATCTCAATTTGACATTTTGGTAGGTTATCTATTTAATGGCGGGCTATATATTTGAGTTGTACACCGTTTTATTTAATATTAGGAGCGTTCTTTGAAATCGACTGAAATGATCAACGCCATATTATTACCTCTGAAAAAATGAAACCGGTTGAATGTCTACATGCGAGAAAAACAAAGCACAGCATGCTGACAAGAAAATTGCTCGATACTTTCGCCGTTAATAACACAATACGCACAGGATGCACCAACTATTACCGTACAATTTCCTAATCGGCACTATTCATCCAGATTGCAATGCATAATAATGCGTTCTCGAATTCAATCCTAGTTGGAGCCCTTACTGTGCTTTGACCGTGACAGGGCTTCCAAGTGATATATATTATTCATCTCCAGTCGTAGATGAACGGAGGACAGCTGATATGATCCAGCGAAAGTTATACCTATGCTTTCTGCTCACTACGATTTTTATTTTCCCTCGGATATTCATGATGTAGATAGGTTCATTTGGGAGTAGTACGCATTTAAGCTTGCATTCTGCATTCGGCGCAGACGATCGTGTTGATAGGAATAAAAAAACAAGGTCCGCGGTGTTTATAAACTGTTACTGTCCTTTTTTTTCTCCCTATAGACCTGTACTAACGCTGCATTATGAAATAATTTAAATGTCTTTAAGGGAAAGAATAATGCTACGAATTTATCTTTTTTAAGTTATCCTTTAATGGGTATAATTAAGGGTTCGAACAAGACATTCATGCTGGGAAGATTAATAGCTGCAGTTTGTTTATCCTTCAATGGGTATAATTAAGAGTTCTAACAAGAAATTCATGCTGGGAATATTAATAGCTGCAGTTTGTTTATTGACGCTGTCTTCACAGGTACAAAAAAGTTCCTGATTACTTTTTTGGTTCCTAATATTGTTAAGATTAACAGTTATTGTGATTTTTTGCTGGTTATTTTTGTAGGGAGCAGGTGTCGAAAAACAGATGCTGGAAATACTGGTAAGACCTTTTATTCCCAATTCGACAAAAAGTACACCTCTCTGGTTAGGAAAACTGCAAGGCTAGAATATTATCTGATGCCAGCAAGGATTATAAAATTTTCAGACATTGAAAGCAAAAGCTACAATAAATGCACTTCGTTTGTTTTCTAGTGGGTATATATCAAGCACAAAAGCGTTCATCGGAAGGCAAACTGTGATATTAACTTCTGTTTAGGAAGTGTGCAAAATGTTCGTAATTTATGCCGCGCAGACGTTAATGTGATGTTTTTAAATGTATAATACTCTATTCACTGTCCAAAGTAAATAAAAAAATAAACTAACGCCGGCCGAGTAAATGGCAGCCGCAGGAGATATGACTCGATATATGCACTTGTCTCACAACTGAAAAACGCATCAGCTACTGCGCTTATAATAGAAACCTTCGACAGAGATAATTGGCAGTTTGCGAAGTTGTATCTCACGACGTTATAGAAAGTTTAGACAAGATCCCCAAAAAGCTATTGACATACCAACTGCATCTGGCTTACCGTGCGCCACAGCACAAAATCTGCGGTTACAGACTAGGTACCTCATTCAGCTATCACCTTTGTCTTCTAAGACATCATACATTTCTTTCTAATACAAACAATATATACATTCAAAAAGAGTGTTAGGCTAATACAACATAAAACATACACAAATTGATTGATTGATTGATTGATTGATTGATTGATTAAAAACTTTATTGAGTGCCTGGGAGTTCTCAGAGTTGTGGGTGGTCCGCCTATTCCGGCAGCCCAGTGGCCTGCGCCGCAGCGTGGGCCCTGCGAACCAGTCCTCTTTGTTGGTCGGGGTCCTCACTGTGCAGAATGACCTCCCACTGCTCCAAATTGGGATTAGGAAGTTTTTCGATAAAGGGATTTAATTGGCATGCCCACACCATGTGAAAAGCCGTAGGTATTTCCAGCAAGTTACGGCTCCGCATTGTGCAACAGGATATTAAGAGGATAAAAGCGTTACACTGATGACGGGACTGCACGAGGTGTTCAAGGTATCTGCAGGCGCAATTTCTAGAACTCTTGTTTCAATTTGATAGTATAATATTTCGCGCAGGGCCTACATTTCTCTGTTATTTTACAGATGACGTCGGAGGACGCACTCCAGAAATGCTCGGCTCTGATACAGCCACACGAGCAGGACGAGATAGTTTCGGAAACGGAATAAAAGCAAAAAGCATTCGTCCAAAGAATGTTATCTTGAGTTAGTATATTTACCTACACCAGAAATGCGAGACACCTGATGTGTTGCCCGTCTTCTGGCATCATACTCACTCGCAAACAACCTAATAGTGTGTGGAACAAAACAACAGCCGGGCACTTAAATCTACTTACGTGCTGCCGGGCCACATGCTAGCACTTAAAGCAGATGACTGCCGTGGCTGAAAGCAGAGCTAACTCCGCGTAACAGTTCTACTGGACACCAACATCAATGGTACTGACAAGCGAGTCCCGCTAGTTGTGGGAAAAAGTGCCTGTCCCAGGTGCTTTAAGGGGACGAAGCGTATGCCTGTAAAATTCGCGGCGAACACTAAAGCGTGGATGACTCGGGCAATATTTTCTGAATGGATGAAAGACTTCAACCAGGATGTCAAGCGGCAAGGCCGCCAAGTTTGTCTACTTCTGCACAATTGTGCTCCGCACCATGTTGAAGGCTTGCAGCTGTCTCACATCGAAGTGCACTACTTCCCGGCTAATTGTACATCACTAATACAGCCACTGGAAGAAGGTATAATCAACAGTTTTATATGCCGTTACCGGCGCCGATTGATACGAAATATTTTTCTGAAGGTCCGTCTGGAACGGGAGCTAAGGATCGATATTTATCAGTCAGTTGAAATGCTTGCTGCCTCCTGGCGAGAAGTCAGGGCAGAAGTTATTAAGAAGTGCTTTATGAAGGCAGGGATTACAGAAAACGCACAGGCTGGTGCCGACGACGAGGAAGAACAGACTTCAGCTTCATCCAATCTGACCGAAGGGTGGAAAGAGCTACGCAGCAAAAGGGGTGTCCCCCGCCGACGTCGACCTGAGCGACTTTTTGTATGCCGACAATGCCGCCGTAGCTACGGAAGAAATGAATGATGAGGCATATGACGAAACCGTGCAAAATTTCGATGTCTGTGATGGTGGTTCCTGTGAGCCAGATCCGTGTGACGTGCCCACCGCGAAGGAGGTGATGTACGCAATCGACGTATTACGCCGTTGCGTCGACTCGCGCGACAACAAAGAAGCTTTAGATGATTTCACTTCATTGGAGTGCGGTGTTATGCCTTCAATCGCGCGGAAACAGCCAAAGATTACGCAGTTTTTTACTGTAAAATAAATGCCTGAAGGGTGAGTTCACCTTCACTGATATCTATAGCCTTTCGGTTTCGTTTCTGCATCATTCTTGCGAGCCTTCACCCAAAACCTGCATGCAACGAAAAAATTGCGAACTGTTGTCAACCTCGTTATGTGCAGGTTCATCTATATATATATATAATTTACAACCATGACAGCTTTCAGTTGTTACGTTGGGTGTCTTCATGCTCTCATGCTCATGACATTTCGTTATTCTTGAAGCTTGTATGCCAGCAAAAGATACATTTTTTGTTGCTGCCATATTTAGATTCAAAGTTCATGACGTGTTTCATGTGCTTCTACAATTTAAATTATTTTGTCTGTCTATATATGTGAAATGATGAAAAGCATGACGTAAACATCGACTTCCTGATTGCTGGCTCACTGCTATCAATACCCTCTAGCACAGCCTAATGTAATCTACCGCAAGCTGGCGTCGTCGCTTCATTTTCACGTATAGAGCGCGTTCCAGGGCTCTACAAAGAAGCGCTCGCGTTGACCACTACCTTGAATATAAGCTTCCTTGGCGCCCACGAGAACTTTCAATGCGTTTAAGAGGTTAGACGGCCTAGCTAACAGGATATAAATGCTGTCTGGACGCACTGGAAGCGAAATTTTGGCAGCAAGTGAAGCTTCGTGTACGACCGCTAACACTACCGTACCATCATCAACTTCAGCGCATAAATACTGCTGCGTACGAGTCATTTCATTAGTAGCAAGTCGTATACCTTTGACTGAGGCATACAAAATGGAAAAAAGGGCTTTACTTGTCCTTCTCCCCAACCTTCTTCAAGGGATCGAACTCGGGAAACCGCACCAGAGTCGAGCCAGTGTGACGATGAGCCGTCACCGAGACCGCCACCCACCCTACCAACAGTTGCAGGAGGAGGGAATCCGGAGCTCAACACGGCCGGACGCAACCTCGAAGTAGAAGAGCGTAATTCTACAAGCAACCAGTCACCAGCATCATTACTCCGACGAAGCACTCGAGTGCGAAAACCCACAACAGATACACTAGAGAAGATTACAGGAAGAAGCAGTGTAAAAATTGAATGGCATTTGTTTTCGCCAAGAAGGAAAGAATGTGATATCTTACAAAACAAGACAAGACACTACAAGGGCTATATATAAGCCGAGGTGTCCGTTAATAAAGTTCCACTTCCGTTCCTCGCTGCTTGAGTTCGCGTTTTGCGTTCGTGTCTTGGGCTGCTTGCATTCGTCCACGGCAGAACTAGCAGTAGATGTTTATAGTTCAGACAGCAGGATGCATACAGTAAACAAATAATGGATGATTGTGCCAATATCTGCTTGGTGTCAGGTATTCTGACAACATTAACATGCCAGCCAACGGAACTCTGTTTGTCATTGGTAAGAAGCGGAAAAACTATTACAGTGATTTTTCTGCTGCATAATTGTTCTAACCACGATACCCTAATCTGATGGGTGTTTTTCCCATCGTGCGAGATATGTGCATATCCAACGCTCAAGGGAAACTCCAGTAGCGACTCATAAAAGCGTCTTCAAAAAAACGCAAAGCGTCTCGTTTCCAAATTATCTGTCTTTTAGAGTACTAATATCACTACTTTTTAACCACTGACCAATTTCGTCTAGCATGTCAACGCCCTGTGAGAGCTAGGCTTTAAGTGGAGTGTAGAAAATATGTGGTCTGACAAGCATCTTTGGAGATAACTGCACATCGCCATCAGGTCTTATATTGTCAAGGCAATGTGTGAACCTGCATAGCGACCGGGGCAAGAGAAACTGCACGGCTGACTGTATATCTCTGGTTGATGACAGAGTGTAAAATTTTACTCAGTGCTGTTCATTGATAATGTAGAAGTGTGTGGAAGATACTGCTCAGGTGTCAGAACAACGATATATAGAAAAAGGAAATTCATCGAAGTGAGGAGGAAATGATATCTGCGTTCTCGTGGAGACTGGACCTTGTCGAGCTTGAAACCGCTTGCGTGGATCCTGATCAGGTACCCCTGCGGACAAAAGTAAACGGAGCACGCTATTTGCTCCTAAAAGTTTTCTCGCGTTGCATAATTAAAACTGGCAGTCGTGGTATATAGAAACCTATAGTAAATGCCAGTGTCCTTTTCTTAGACAAATATTGTTTTCTTATCTCTGGTGCAGAAGGCGTGATTTTAATTTTAACCGAAAAGCGTGCTCCATTTACTTATGTTTGCACCTGTACCTCTTGTCACTCGCAATGCTCATTGCATTAGGAAACCAGTAGCTTCAGAAGGGAAGAACAAGAACACAAGGCTTGGTGGTTGCACCAATAGTGATTGGTCTTTCAAGCAAAAAATCTAGAGGGCACTTTGGACCAATAAAGTACGATTAGGCGAAAGCCGTTATAGCGCGGTAGATCGTAACGCTCCACTACGGCGCCTCTATATCCCTTTGTTCTTTCACTCCCACCTTTCTGCCTTCCATTACGGCGTGGTACATGTGTCAGCGTAGAATTGTGACATATACTGCGCATTTCCATTCCGTATATAAATTTGAAATGCCGCTGAAGCCTGCTGTAATAACGCCACCTAGGTAGCTTAGTCTGCTTCTGTCTGCTCTATGGTGCGGTGTTCGAGGAATCGGCAAATGAAAGGCACCGCACGGAGGATTGGATCGAACGCCCGGCAGGGTCAGCTTCATACATGCATGAATCGCCAGGTGACGTCATGATCTGTCGGGACAGTACATCGCGATGGTACAGCAAGCTGAGACCATGAAGCAACATTGTATCTTCACGAGACGTTAGTTGGCGAGGCTCTTGAGCAGTGCTCCCCTAGGCTTGCATGCCGGGGGATCCAAAAAGGAGTTTCATTTCTGTGGAAATAAATCTTTTTGATGATGATGATACATCGCGCTACCCTTATCGCTACCGTTTCGGTGGTGGAGGACGGCTGTTGCGACGCGCGTCTTTCTCTCCCTCTTCTTTTCCTCTCTGTTTTCTTTTTTGTCAGCACGACGCAGCATAGTCGGCGCAGCTACAGAGCCATTAGCAAGCTTATAGTGAACTAGAATACAATATTCTAGTTCGCTATAAGCAGGCTAGTGCATTTTCTCTTCCTTCTTCTTTCAGTCGAAACAAAAAAAACAACACAACCAGCATTTCATCGAACGCACCAATTTTCACCGATGTTTAGAATTCGTTTAGAGGAAAGGGAATGCGCAGTGTTGGTCATACACGGAATCCCGATATTGCTCGAACGGTAGAAAAGGGGAATTATGAAGAGCGTTTCACGATCTGGAGCGTGGCGCAGTTGTTAATGTTCAGGGCTGGGGATAAGAGGGGTTGAAAGTTCGACTTCCGGTGGAGAAAAGGAGAAAAGGTGGAGAAAAATAAAAGAAAAGAGGCAATAAAAGCTTTCACCTTAATATCCAATTGGCGATCACCCGAAAGCTTCGTCACAGCACGCACACTCTTCTTTTTCCGCATGAAGCAGGGGGAGCAATAAGTATGCGGGCTACAAGCATCTAGGCATATAGCGAACACGAGCACGTATTTTTGACGACTCTCGATGCTCAGTGCTAAAGTATTTTGACGCGGTTGTTAGACATAAGGAGGAAAATGCGGTCTGGCGAGGTTTCACGGCATTTTGCTAAACGACGTTGCATATCTATCAACCTGCATGTAATTTCTCTTACACTTCATATGACACAGATGCTAGTTTGTCGATTTGATATATAAAAGGCATAATGCGGATAGTGTCAAGACCTTTGGAAAAGCGCGGAATGAATGAACAGAATGGGAATTTGGGAAGTAAAGCCTGCCTGCTGGATACAAGAGGTCGTGATAGAGTGCACACAATGGCCATAAGCATCTAGCTATTCCTTTCTTCGAAATAATCAGTGGCAAGCATTTTTCATAACGCATTGTTTGGTTTCATATGTAATTAAGTAGGTTCAGCCCCGCCGCGGTGGCTGGGTGGTTACGGCGTTCGACGGCAGATTTTAAGCTTTCACTACCATCATTCGTCAGCCATTTGATGGAGACGACAGGTTATAGGCGTGCGTAGTCTGCGACAGCAGTGCACAAAAAATAAACCCAGGTGGTCGAAATCCATCGAGTCTTCCAATATGGCATCGCTTGAGACATGGAGCTCCCACAAACAAAACAGATAAAGCTGTTTCCGCATTGCGTAGTTCGCCGTCCTGCTCTGAAACTCAATAATATTGGCGCACCTGCTGCAGGGTAGGCCTTTTTTAATTGCGGGTCTGCTTCCGTTCCAACTACAGCGTGGCCTTTCCAGCAGGTCTGGCTCTCAGGAGTGTTAGGCTAATATAACACACAAAAAACGCACACAGAACCTAAATACCAAGAACATGGAGTGACATCTCTAGAGCAAGAAATTTTTAATTTGAAATCATTTACCCTACGCCATGTAGAGATTATTGAACGCATTCGCATAAGCGCATTTGCATTTTCGTCAGCTGTAGCGAATTCATACGTTGACAGCGCCGAAGAGTCGGGATACTTCTGCCGTTTGTAAGTGAGCGCGCTAGCGAGCACTGCGAAAAGCGCCTTAAAGCAAGGGCAGTGAAATGACGAGAAAGAGGTTTATGGATGATAATGCGAACCGGGATTGAATTTTATTATTAATATTATAGTAGTTATATCTCCAAAAACCACAATTCAAATATAAGCTTTTAGAACCATGGCCTTGTGCCACTAGCTGGATTGTAGTTACGAAAAAGGTATTATACCCGACGAGTTTTTGAAAGTAATAAAGGTTATTTTGATGAACTCACTGGATAAATATTTCTTTAGAAACCTCATTTCAAAAGCGAATTCCGTTGATGAGTGTTCCAATGTCAATAGTGCCCAATTCGCCCAACTTGAGATGTACAAGGGTATTCAATTTATTTTCTGTGGCAGCTTGGCAGAAGCAAACAGGAAGGCCCTGTCAACTGCTTGGGAGTCATAATGTGGCGCTTGAAAATGACGTCTGCAGTCTGCTTCGACTGAAATGTCGATTCTTTCAAGGGCTTAGTTTTAATTTGTTCCTAAAGCTAAACATTATTTCCTGCAGTTCACAAAAAAAGAAAAAAAAGATTTTTCTCTTTACACTCGATTACACTCGATCGCTGATATTCGTCTGGAATGTAACTGTGCTCATAAGCTTTACTATTCTACAGCATGCTACATGACGATATTATCATAGCGCATGTTAAGAAATGACGAAAACATTTATTTGCGCTTCTGAATTTATATGCCGCAATAGCGCAGTCCTAGTTGACCTTGAACGCACGAATTGATCGGCAGCCTTCAACATTTTTTTTTTTCAGAAGAAGGTTTGAAGGCAGAATGCAATCAGTTCAGCCTTACTATAAAAAGTCGTTGGAGGCTCTTATATACCTTTTAAGTGCACTTACGATAATCTGCACGCATTTGTCGCGTTTGAACTCGCTAGTTTCTCTTGCCTTTATTTACTTCCTTTCTATTGACTTTGTTTTCATTTATTGTACGCTTACTTCGACGTTTTTTAATTGGCTATTTTCTTGTCCATCAGTATTTATTTTTCTTTTATTTTTACCGCTCTTTTATTTTAACGCAAATTAGATATCGGTGGGTCTATATAAACTATTTAGCACTCTAAAGTAATAAAACATGACTTGTAGATTCGTTGTTTCCTTCTGGATCTCGTGCGGTTATTCCTTTTGTTTTATACTTTTTCATTCGAGCTCTAGAAAGGCTAGTCGTCGCGCGGAAGCATACATTCTGGGCACACTAATGAGCATCGAAAGGATCTTGGCTTAAAAGGGGTGATAACTACTATGACACCTCCTAGAGCCACACTCCTAGTTTTAGTGGCAGCTGATTCTTTAAGAGGGATGTATACAAGGATCTCGTGCTTTGAGGTATCTTACCCTCTCATATGAAAGCAGCTGCTCGAGTTACGCGAAAACGCGAAATAGGCATGTGCCGACAAATAACTAGCATAGCAATAATGTTTCTGCCGACTTCCATCTGCATAAGACAAACTGTACTAGTGCATCGTCGCATCTCCGGCCTAAAATTATCCAACTTGTCACCAGCAGAGAACTCCTTGCACAATTTCGAGGCAGCGGGCTTTACAAAGGGATAGACAGGGGACATGTATTTACAGTATCCAATAACCATCTGGTAGATGCATGTTTTGACATGGTGTTTATGTGTCTTTCGGTAATTAAGTATGTTAGATGCGTGCTCTTCATTTGTTATGGCTGCGCCCGGCCAAAAAAGGACTACTGAAAGTTCTGTTTTCAGAACTAAACTTCTGCATCGTTTTCGACGGGGAAACTGTTGCGACAACAGAACTGTCGTCAAAACTGTTTTCCCAACAATGTTGTCGCAACAGAACACAACTGTAGCGACAACAGTGGTAACGTAGATTTTTATGTAGTTAGAGCTGAATACTGCCACAAATCTACAGACTACAGGAAAGTACTATACAGAAAAGTTCCAGACGAATGCAGAAGTGTGATCCTACAGAAGTAACTAATAGTTTATCGTAATTTTGACTTCGTGCTTTTGTTTATTTCAATTTGGTGAGATTTGAAATGCTTGACGCCGCCAGCGCCAACGCACATTCATTTTCCACATGGGTGTTCTAATGCCTCCCACTAAACATTGGAGATGATATTTCAGCTCGGCTTTCAAACATATTGCACTACTGTGTTGATGGCTCCCGATGTCCGCTTTCTTTTCCAGATAGTCCTTCGTTAACACCTTTAGTCCAAGAGGCCTATATGCCAGAATTTTAACCTCAATTTATCATCTCAAAGGCTGGGGTGATAGCGCCTGCCTGCACGAGTGTGTCATGCCGTCTCATGACATCCAGCAATACTACGACTAGCTATCTTCCGGCCATTTCGTCTTCTATCAAGCACCTGTCAGTCGTATGTCAGTAATGTTTCGCTCACTAAGTCTTACCGCCGACTGAACTGACTCCGAATATTTTGATGAAGGGCCCCTAACAAGGTGAGAATAAATCTTCAACACTGAAATATTTTTGAAGAAGACATTAGGCGACTGTGAAACACTGAATTTATTCCTAGAGCGAACCTAAAATGGAAACATCTTACATTTTAATTCACTACAGGTAACTGCTATCGGTTTGATAAATCCGCTGAAAAAAAAAAACATCGCTAAGCGATACATCTGCTCAAGTGATTTTATTGCGAAAGAACGGGGAACCGCAGCTTTATGTTACATATGGCGCCGTCTGGAAGCCGCCACGTGAAAGTCCATGAATTTACTCTGCTAAAACCCTGGTACAACCAGCGGAAGCACCAACCTTAGAAGTTAAGCTGGTATGCTGCTGAGCAAGAGCACTGATAGTCGAACACGACTGATTTTAATCAGACATGACTACTTTTCCTTCTATCCTGAAAGCACTGAAGTGTGTAATATTCAGTCATTATTCAGTCACATGCTCAAGCACTGTCTCTGTCTGCCGAGCTTAAAATTCCTGTCGGAGACGCTCGTACATTGGAGCCTCCATACCTCGTGTATATCGAATTGCCAGTGTGAAGCCAAGGGGCTCTGACCTTATGAAAGAGCATAGCCAATCAGAGCAAAGATATATAGCAGACCGGATGAGATTCTTCATCGCTCGTTTTAAGTGTGTGACGGCTTGGGCACAAAAATAATTTTCCCCAATATTAGCATTTTTTCCGATTTTCTAGATGAATGTCCCTGGTCATTAATGAGCATTCGTTTTTTAAAGCCAGCATCTCTCGTGCTTACTAACTCATACATGAGTACGTTCTTTTCACGCTTTGTTCGTCTCTGGTATTTAGCTCAGTGCTAGTGCACCCAATATAAATAAAGCAATAATTTTGTTTGGTAGTTTTTTACAAGTTATTTCAAAGAAGTGTCAATTTTGGCTTCTGTGCGAAAGGCATCCCTGTTACGTTAATTTAAGCTCGTGTTTATATGTGACGCTTTCGTCAGTTATCCTTACGAGATTGATCAAACATAGCCGAATTGTCGGTAAATTTGGCTGATGTTATTTGAGAGGACTGGAAAGCTGACGGTTCGTGAGGAGTTCAATCATGGAATGTTCAAACTTGCACAGTGCATGATTCTCATAGCAGTTGCTCCATTCGCGGATTAACGGCCCGAATTTATGGTCACAGTCGACATTACTGCCTAACTGAGCTGGTTTTATTCTTGAGTACAAAACAAAAAGAAGTTTTATTTACACCTAACAAAACGTACAGAAAAAAATCTTGAAAGAACTGGGTAATTATACGGTAATTTAATTTAAAACTATTGCATGGCCATACCAATAGGCCCCAGCTAATACGTAGTCCTGAGGAAAGCGTTTCTTGTCACCTTTACGTGGCTTGCATGTTTAACACGTTCACTGCGTCGTGGCCCACCGGTGGGTCACGCAACGAAGTCCAGCCGTGCTGGCGCAAAGAACTAGGCGTTTCTTGCAGTGCGGCGACGATATGTTTCCACAAATGCATGAAAATGAGTTTCCGCTATCATATCACAGATGGCGGTAGAGATTTAACAGATATAACATTTCGCAGATAACGAGGAACCGAGCGCACAGCAGGATCGTCTCTATCGTATTCGACCCTTGATGGATAAAATAAATCGCAATTTCTGCTCAGTGTTGGAGCCAGGCAAAGAGATTGTCATTGATGAAACGATGATTCCGTAGCGTGGGCGCCTCGCCTTCAGGCAATACATCCCAGGTAAAGCCCACAAGTATGGAGTCAAGCTATACAGGGCCTGCACGAAGGAAGGCTATACATTGAAAGTGCAAATATATGCCGGAAAATCTGACGCCATAGCGGGCATAGGGCATGCCGAAGAAGTAGTAGTAAATTTAATGGCTGGCTTCACCGGCTGTGGTCGCACACTTTTCGTAGACAACGTCTACGCGAGCATAACGCTTGCGTCACGCCTGTTGAAGGATGATATATTTTTATGTGGCACTCTCCGGTCGAACCGAAAGGGGCTTCCGAAAGAAGTTACAGAAGCTAGGGTAAAAAAAAGGGGAAGTCGTTTGTCTTGAATCCCACAACGGCGTAAAGGTGCTGAAGTAGTTGGATAAACGGCCCGTTCTCATGGTGACAACGGTGGCTGAGCATGACGCCAACCTTGTTGATACCGGAAAAAAAAAAAAACGAGAAAGGGTGAGCCGATCATGAACCCGCGCACAGTCCTCGACTACAACGCGGCGAAAAAGGGCGTTGACTACAGTGACCAAATGACGTCCTACTACTCCTGCCTACGGAAAGGGCTGAAATGGTATAGGAAAGCTGCGGTGGAGCTCATCTTTGGAACTGCAGTTGTGAAAGCATGGGTTGTCCGTTCAATGGTGGAGGGTAAAACATCGCCAATCGTCGAATTCCGCGAGGACTTGCCACGCGCACCTTTCTCCACAGCTGAGATTGAGACCGAAAGGACACGCAGAACAAAGCGCGCCCATACGCTGGAACAGGCCGATGGACCTGCACGGTCTGTCCGAAGGAGATGTACTGGATGCTACGCATCGCTGAGAGCTCGCAGAAGCCCAGAGAAGGCAAGGGTAATGGCGTAGAAGGTTGTTACATTCTGCGCAAATTGCGAGGGAAGGCCATTTATGTGTTTGCCATGT
>JAJIZL010018601.1:850-16563 GCA_023969395.1 Amblyomma maculatum
TCTTTCTTTCTTTCGCTACCTCTTTTTTTACTTTGTACAAGAAGAGCACAAACATTTGTACAGTTATATCAAGAAGCCTTTCTAAGAAGCTGACGACACTCAGAAGATGCAGTATAATGGCACTGCAATGTGACGTCACTCATGACGTGACCCGCAGAGGTAAGCGACCATAGTTACAAATAAATCGGCAACAGGCCCTTCAAACGTAGACAATTAAGCACGGCGGATGCGCTTGGAGCAGCAACCGCCACCACCCGCCGACACATAGCTGCCGCGGAAGTCAATCACATCCTCACGAGACTGAGCATATTGTTAAGTATGGTAAGGAACCGGGCCGGCTATCGCGCCTTGAGTGTTCGTCTCCTCCGTTGTAGTTGTCCTCGTTTCCCCCTTTCTTACTACGAGTGGGAAATGCAGCGGATCCACTTCGCGGAGCGGACACAACTGTCGCTCGATCAGCGTCATGAGGCGCTGCTGTCGCAGCGTATATATTCGGCCAGAAGACGCATCTTAGGGGGACTTTGTTTGGTACCGCCTGTGATATGAGCGCCGTGTTGGTAAATTTAGGCCTTAATTAAGGCCGCACGGCTCCTTAAAGCAGCAATCGATGCACGAAGTATTGCCCACTATAGCCTTGTCTTGAAGAGGCCCCTCCTTTTGCAGCCAATAATTCCCTTGGGGTTAACTCATTACAGGTTAGATTTCTGCTCTCGTAAACAAAAGCTGCCGGATTCACAAGCGGCTCAGTTCTTCGGGCGGAGCCCGATCAAGGTCGCGTGGACAGGCAATGGGGTGCTTGCGTTTGTACGGAGTGCAGTATGGATATATGGTCGCCGCACTCTTCACGCGATGGCAAAGAGTTTGCGAGTTTCCTAATCGTTCTCTTTTGACTCATTTAGGGAAATTTTAATGGATACCCTAGCGAAAAAACCGTACGAGTCACAATAACCACACACAGATTTCTCATACTAAACTCATACAAATACCATACAATCGCATATTTCTCATACGTTGAATGATATTTGTACGAGATGATATGAGATTTGTACGAGTTTAGTATGAGTTTAATATGAGAAATCTGTATGAGGTTATTGTTACTCATAGTTTTTTTTTTTTTTCACTAGCGTAGCATCTTGGTGTAATCTCTGATGTACTGATGACATTGTCATGGTAACTAATTCAGGAGCGGAATCGGAGCGCATGGTTTAAAGACTTAAACACTGAAAGCAGAGTGGTATTGTTTAGTTTTTTGTTTGGTTTTTAGGGTTTAACTCAAAAAGCGACTCATTCTATTAGAGACGCCGCTGTGGAGGACTGCGGAAATTTTGACCACCTGAGGTTCTTTAACGTGAACTTACATCGCGCATTGAAAAGCTGCCTCCACGGCCGGGATTCGATCCCGCGTCCTTGGGTTCAATAGTCGAGCGTCCTAGCCACTGAGCCACCACTGCGGGGAAGAACGGCAGCTGCAAAAGTTAACACCGAGAAGAAAAGCCCAAGCAATGTTCAACAGGGACCAACAGTTTGCTGAAAGCGGCGAAACGCCATATTAAAAACAGCATGTTGCTATACGGTCAGTTTATTTTGAGTCAAGCTCTGTGTGTAAATGGTCTCCAGGCGTATAGGAACAACAGGGCACCGGAAAGAAAAGACGCAGTGAGCGAGAAGAGAGAGCAAGAAAGTGTGCGGAAGCTATCGTTAGAGATAAGCGTAATCTTCGCCTGCGGCTGCTGGATAGACTTGAAAGCGCTGACGCACCACTAGCCTCTCTTGCAGATGGTGATAAGAAGCTGGCTGTTTGTCTCAACGGCGTCGAGAAATTGCCGGCCATCTCGACCATCCGACCGCGCTAGGTGTACTATGTGCAGATATAGATGTGTGATTAAAACCGCTATCTGAGATAGTTGGGAGTTATGTGTCACGGCGCAAGATGTGACTAAGCCTATATAAGAAATAGGCCGTATACGCGGATCGCTGAATAGGAACTGAGTTGGCCAATAACGTAATCAAAAAACGCACCGGTCATCGCATCGACACTGGGCGCGCACACCCTGTATCGCCAGGAGTAAGCGAGTTCGTGAATGTTGGATAATGGAGCAATTCAATAACCGTGTCGTTCTTGGGCGGCTCCCGTAATTCTTTTCAAAAGGAAAGATGGTACCTAGCGATTTTGCTTATACCTGCAGTCGTCAAAAACGCCTAACCGCTCCCCCGCATCGATGACGCCAAATACTCTCACATGCTAGCGTGTAGGAACACAGTCATGTATACTGCGCGCGTCACCTTGATTGGCCGAGATCGGCCTTGCCTTTTGCAGTGCTGCAAATAGATTGTGAGGCGGAGATTGTGAAATTGCTTGTTCTGCGCGGCGTGCATTTCATCTGTCGACCTGCGGGCGGATTCCAGTGCATCCAGCAGTAAAGAAAAATACCGCCTCTCCCGATTGCTGCTTACGACGTAATGTGACGCTCACGATTTCGACCACTACGTCGTCGCTATGTCGCCTCAATTTCCCTCGGATCATCGCACCTTCCAAACTGAGCATAATTTGCCTCCCTGACATGCTTTCATACAAGATTTCATGCAAGAACAAGGCGTCTTTCGAGGTGACTTAACTAAGGGACACATATGAGATCTTCGAGGACCCTCCATCGTCCCTCCACCGCGCTCAGGAGTGTTTATACTGACAGCTGATGCCCGCAACGACTAGATATGTATAGTCCGCTTTGTTGAGTGTCAATCACAAACGTCCGACTCATGCTGCTTCTGGTATGCTTCACCCTGTGGCGCCTCCAAAAAATCCTTTTTTGAAAGTCGACATCGCCCTGTTGAATTGTTTCCTCAAGCCGCTCAATGACAATCTCTCGATGTTCGCCTGCATGGATCATATCTCACTCGCTACTGTAGAGACGGCCTCTTTTCCCAGGCCTAAAGCGTAGGAATAAGCGATATTTTCATCACTATAGCCAAACGGGCGAGTGTTTTTCCATCCGATATTTTCATACTGCATTCACTCAACTTGCGACATGGACTCCCACGAACTAGTTTTGATAAGAAATTACCAGTTTCACGCCGATGTAATTGAGCAACTCCGCCGATCCGCGTCCAAGTTCATTCGACACATTTCAAAATATTGGTTTAACAGAGCACGCCAACAGAACGATCACAAATGTGCCCGCCTGAAGACCGTCGCTTAAGACGACTCTTAAGCCCGCTACGACGACCACCAGCACTATATAACTTACCTGCCTGCTGAATTAATCTGGCTGCTCAACATCAAGCTTGACACACCAGAAAATGCTGGCACACTACACTACCCCCTATGTCTCGTATAGCAATTTGCAGCGAGCTCAGTTATCGAAATGCGCGACTTACGCCAGTGGACGACGCTTTGTAAACATTGAAGTCACTCACGTTGCTCGCTTTAAACGCTGCCTTTATCATGACTTTCGCCTGCGTGGGAGGGGGAGGGGGGCAAATTTTTCAGATGCTACGGGCGTATATGAACCAAGAAGGGATAAAAAAGAATAAAACGTGTGTTGGTATAAAATCAGTGTATAATAGTGAGGTGAGGTGAGAGTAATTGTACAGTTCCTTGAATAAATTGTACGTTTCATAGTGTGCGTCTCACTGTTGTTGCGCCGGGGCATAAAATTAACCGTGTTTCACTGCACGCCTGTATTGAGGCGCGCCCACATATTCTGCAAGTAGTGCAGAAAAGCGAGTGAGTTTTTTCCGGGGCGACCGGGCCAGAGTGCTATGCGGTGCAGCCAGCGTTACTCTGTACGGCGGGGTGATACGGAGAAGACGAGCTTCCAGGCACAGCCGGCAGTAGCAGCAGGCAGCAGCCGGGTTCATCGACCCTGCGGAGCTAGTCACGTGGTGCGCGCCGGTGATGACGTCTCGCCGGGGATCCCCGGAGCCGCGCTGACTGGGACGCCGTGGTTGCGCTTGCTCTTCCTCCAGCGGCGGAAGGGCCCGGCAACTGTCAGTTTAGTGGCCTACGCAGCTACCGCGCACTACGGGGCCCGTTAGCCGCGGCTTGAGTCGACGACGTCACACCGTGACGTCAATGACGCCGTGGGAAAAGGCGGCAGCTTGTCTTCCTTGTGACGGCGTAAAGAGGAGGCTGACCATGCAATGAAGCAGCAAACTGGGAAAAAGAAACTATTGATGGCGGATAGCAGGAAACGTGCGTTCGTACACATAGATATAATCTTCGTAAAGGGTGATCGCCCGCATAAAAAGAAAAAAAAAAGAAACACGACAGGCCGCACTCATAGAGTCGAAATGCAGTAATGCCCGCCTGGGTTGCAATCACTAATGACTGCCAAAAAAAGTCCTTTACTATACAAAACTCTCAAAGCCTTCAATGTTACTTTCGAAAGCGAAAAAAAAAAAAAGTACTTCAATCACTAGACGCTTGCAGTAAGCTTGGAAATCTACGACAGGGACTTTGCATCATTTTTTTTTTTATTGTTTGAGTGCGCGCCAGTGGATAGCCTTTAAAGAAATGAACAAATAAAGTAAATCGTACGCGAAGCACACCGCGTGACGCATGAGTGCAATTCGCTTATTTTGGCATCGTATAGGATCAAGCGTTGCCTGTGATCTGGCGACACTCGTTGTAAATATAGCATAATCCCAATCTCGAAGGAATCCCGACGCCCAGAAATTTCCCCGGGGAAATCTTGCCCTCTTATTGCGCCTTCGATTGACCGGCCTCCGTCGCTGGCGTCACGAACGCCGTTAAACACTTCGCAGCCACAAATTACTCGCATTTTGTTTTTTTCTTTTTCAGTATTGGCGATGTGCCGTTTGCCCCCTCTTTTTACCGCCATGAACGTCGTTTAACACTTTCAACCACAAATTAGCCGCACTTTTCAGTATTTGTTGTGCATGTATAGTGGAGAGAGGCGCATGTCTAGTTGGTGAATAGTATTGGAATGCATCTTGAAACTGCGCAAAGAGACAAGAGACGAGGGAGAAACCAACGTGACTAATATCAGAAAAAAGAAAAAAAAAGCTGAAGAATACCGATCTTTCTTGTCGAGTAGGAAGAGGGGGAAGAGGTGTCTCGTACTTTGCATCCGCGTATTATACTCTTATTCCGTTTACGCTCCTAACACCCTTATCAATTTCGTTGAATTCGCTTCTTATTCAAGATTTAGAGATGAGTCGAGTATGGCACGGTAGCTTTGCAAAGATTTCTTCGAGAGTAGCGAAATGGTCGTCTCTGCCTGCAAAGGCATTCACGCGTCGACGCCTGTCGATCGAGCGGGTCGCACAGCCGCGCCCCGACAAAGAGAGCGCCCCCTCCCCGTCTTCCGCTTTGTTCCGCAGTTTCTCCTTGCACCGCGGGATAAAACGCGAGCACCGCCTTTATTTCCGGCTGCCGCCGAGTGTCGCTACCGCAAGCACCGTTGATCATCTGGACACGCCGCCTGCTAATTAGTCAAACGATGCGCTTGTTACGTAAAAGGGGGAAAAAAAGTAATTAGCGCAATAAAAGCGAGCCTGCGTTTTCAAGCTCCGGGAAACAGTCCATTAGTGATACAGCGATTTTTCGATCGGGTTACATATCGTTTTAGATTTCGATGTGTTGCCTATTTGTGTTTGCTTCTTTTGCGTGTCACCTCGCCGGGGTGGCGCATGTGGTTACGGCGCTCAATTACTGTTCCCAAGGATGCGGGATCGAATCCCGGCCTCGGCGGCCGCTTTTTGGTGGAGGTGAAAAGCAAAAAGCGCCCGTGTGCTGTGCGATGTCAGTGCACGTTAAAGAACGCCAGGTGGTCGAAATTTCCGGAGTCCTCCACTACGGCGTCTCTCATAGCCTGAGTCGCTTTGGGACGTTAAACCCCACAAACCAAACCAAGCCAATCTTCTGCGTATCAAACTTTGTATGTTCCAGGGGCTCCTAGACAAGCCTGTGCTTAGCGTACGGGACTAAGATGAATTTGCAAGGGAGATATAGAGAGAAACGACTTAAGCGCTCAATAGATCCTGGGCACGAGAGTGCTGGTTGTTCAGTTGGTCCAGCGCCAGTCAGGCACTCCAGGTTAATAAATAGGGTTGGGGGAGGGGAGGGAGAGAGAAAGGGAAATGAAGGGTTTCTGAGCGTCACTAGCAGTTGAAAGAGAGAGAGTTTCAGATTGGCATAAGATGAACGCCAGTTAGCGCATAAGGGTCTAGCTATTACGTTGCAGAATTTGGGCAATCGTTAATTTCAAGTGAGATCAAAGAAGCATAACGAAATCGCTACATGTTCCCAACATTGACGCCTAAAACCACTTAAAAACATGGGTCAGCACTACAGTATCCGCTATTTTCTTCGTGAATGTTGAAAACTGATAGTACAGAAAGTCTATTGGGTAGAATACAATGAAAATTTTGTTGGCCGTGTGAAGACTATACTCAACTGGGGCCGAAAGTCCATCGATATTCAATAAATTCAAAAGGCGGTCAATAGTCCGACAATGGAGTTTCAAAACTCATTTTTATAAGGGAGGCCACAGGTGAAAGAGGTGCACACCAGCTGGGGTGAGAAGGGTGTTGGTGCGAATCTTATAGAGGACATGAGTCCGGGTGACTCTGAGTAGATGATGGGGAGTGGGAGCGTGCGGTGGGACTCACCGAGCTGTGTGTAATGTGCCTTGAAGGTGTGTTTGTAGTGCAGGGCCTCGTCGCAGTTAAGGCGGCTCAGCCAGGGGACCAGAGGCGCACGGGCGAGTTTGCGGAGCAGCTCACTGCCTCCGTCCCTAGCATGGCCAGGGATCTACAGTGTAGAGGGTATGAAGGGCCTAGCGAGGTCATCGTGGGGGCAATTAGTGTGAAAAAAAAAAAAAACGTTACGAATTAACGGTCTGTCTCCAGATAATCGAGAGGTTGTGTGCTGCGGCTGTGTAGAAAAGTTATCGATTTGGGTATCATCTCTACTATAAACGAAAAAAAAAAATAAAAAACGTAGTAAACGAAGTGATGAAGCAGATTGAGAATTAGAAGAAACGAGAAGAGGAAAGCAGCTTTGGAGGACCAGGTAACTGCATATGTGTGGCGTTCTTGGTGGTGGTTGTGGTGATGATTATGATGTAAACGTTTTATTGAAAGGAAAAATGAAAGGGGAATTATGGTTGGTCGAACCTTTATTCCAGGATTCCGTTGGCTAAGGCCGCCGCCCTGGCTCCTTTCACGAGGGTTTGCCGGTCCTCGTGGTCAGATCTGAACAAGGCTGCCTTCCATGCTTCCTTCCCACGTTGGCTGTTCTATAATGTCCAGGGTACTGTTAGCCTGGCAGGCCCGTATACTATTTGGTAAATCTGTTTCTGCCCGCAAAATGCAGATTGGGCTGTAAATAATATGTTCTAACTCGATGGTGTGAATCTTTTCGGGATTGATATCGTGCTAGAAAAACTGGCCACTCTGTATACGCAAAGCTTAGAGAGATTTAGTTTACCGTGATCCGCGATCCGCCACCGTGACCCTCTACCGCGCGTGGGCGAGGCGCACAAGCTGATTGGTCACTACGCGGCAGGTCTATGTGCTGACATTAAGTATGTGGCGCCATCTATCGGCGTCAAGGAGATCTGGGCATGCGCAGTACAAAGCACGGTGGCGGATCACGGTAGCGGATCGCGGATCACGGTAAGCTAAATCTTTGAAAGTACCGGAACCTTGGTAGACCGCGATCATTAGGGGAGTGGGATGTCAAGGAAATGAAAAAAAAAGAAAAAAAACATAGTCCCCATCAGCTTACTATACGTTACAAGGTATTTACTAAAATATTTGCTGGTAGAAGCAGTGCAACCTTAAACTTCAGTCAACTAAATGATCAGGTAGGCTTTCGTAAGCGCTATTCTACTATAGGTCATGTACTCACTAAGACTGGTGCAGAGTTCGGCAAAGTGTTAGTCTTCAGTTGGGTAGATTTTTTTACTAATGGAAGGCGCAATGTGCCTGACTCATCGGTATACATACACCTACACGTATACGATGAACGCGATACAATTCGGGCTAACTATTTATTTTATTATTTTATTTGTCGTACACCTGAAATGTATCGAATAGGGGTACTACATGAGGGGAAATGCAAGGTAACACTATATAGCACAGTCAGTGACACTTGGGTTAAAAATATTTTCGATTATGTTTTTTTTTTTAATGAACGGTGTTGATGTGGAGTGCGGCTTCGGCAAGCAGCTCATTCCAGTCGATTGCTGTTGGAACAAAGAAAGAATACGTGCGTAAGATGCATAAACTTCTCAGTTGTAACTTGTGCGAAGGGAGACGTTGAGGTGGTGTAAAATCTGCGAAGGATGAGTGATAAAATTTGTGAAAGAGGCTAAGTTGGTAGATTTTGCGCAGTGCTTCGAGGTCAGGTGGGTTAGCCTCAAATTTCATGGCAGTGACACTAGAACGATAAGAGTAATTAGCGGTAATGAATCTAGCTGCGCGGTTTTAAACTGATTGAAATGTTTTAGTCAAGTAAGAATTGTGACGGTCCCATACTGCGCATACACATTCCAGCTTAGGACCAACTGATATTATGTAGGCGAGAGTTAACAGAAGAAGAAGCTAACGATAAACTGCGTAGTAAGATTGGACATGGTTAGCTTCGTTAGCGATCGCTGCCATATGGACAGTCCAAGAAAGATAACGTGATACGTTAATTTCAATGTACTTACATGCAGATGGGGAAGAAATGATGCCACAGAGTTCATATAGTTTGGCGTCGGATAAAAATGTCAGTGATAAAAGGAAATCGACGAAGTTTTATTCCTATCTTTGAGGACATCAACCAGGTATTGCACCAATATTCGATACGAAAAAGGTGTCGTTGAAAAACGCCGTTGGTTTGAACCACTTTCGCAAACTAGCCTCCAATTTCGTTAGCAGCGGTGGCGTAGAGGTAGATCATCCGCCTCGCGTTCAAGAGGACCGTGGTTTGATCTAATCTCGTTAGATCTAATCTCGTTGCCGCACAATTGATTAGCAGCGGATGCTAAATTCTAAGCGGAATTCACTGTGAGCAATTTTGGTACTAAATCACGTACCTATTTTTTCCTAATTCATGTAGACGCCGACGCCTTTGTGACTGAACGAGCTGTATACGTGTACAGCTCGTAGCGGTAGCGTACGCTATCGCGGATTAGCATTGATAGGTTACGAGAAAGCATTGGACTCGATCTAAAATTCAGTAGTCATGAAATCATTACGCAATAAGGATATAATGAGCCATCGGAAATTGCTGCAAAATATTTTTAGCGACTACACAGTGACCACAGTTCTTCATTAAGAGGTTAATAAAATCCCCAGAAATAACAGTGCTAGGCGAGGAGACATGATCGTATTGTTCACAGGCCTCTTAGCGGAAGTATCCATTGACCTGCGGTAATAAGGACAGTTAGGGATAGGCGTTGATGGAGAATACCTCGGTAATTTGCGATTCGCGTCTGTCATCGCTTTTCTAAATAACTCAAGGGATGAATCGCAGATAATGATTAATGAACATATGCAAGCAAGGCAGTATGGTAGGCCTGAAAATTATTATGCCGGCGACTACATCAACGTCGAACAGCCTCGGAAAGGAACAGCACTTTGTGATTGGTAGCGACACGCTGAAAGTGGTAAGAGAATAAAATTACAAGGGTTCAACGCTGTTGAACCAAATATTGAGCGAAAGCACTAGCTGCGGGTGACCGAGCGTTCTTCTCTTTTTCTTCTTCCTCAGCCCACATATAAAGCCCCGCTTTAACCAAGCCGTATGAACGGGCCTTAGTGGCCTATAGGGGTAACGTGAATGCCAGAGTCCTAGCAGGCTGATTCTGACATAACCGTCTCATGTGAAACGAGATACCCAGTTGGCATCTCCTGCCAGCCCACAACCTAGTGTCACGTGAGGTGTGACGTCACAGCATCACGTGGGTAAGACGTGGCTACCGGCCGCGCTACGCTAGGCTAGAAACCTAGAGTAGTATTGCTTTCGCAATAATATGTCTACATAGGACAGGCAGTGGCTACAGATCCGGATCACGAAAGGGAAATAACGAAAAGAATCAGATTGGTATGGAGCGCACTTGGCAAGCACTCTCAGAATTTCAGATCATGAATAGCATCCTGCCAGTATCTCTCAATATGAATGTATAGAACAGTTGCATCTTACCGGGACTCACCAGCTTTGGGGCAGAGGAATGGAGGCTAACCAAAAGGGTTCAACTTAATTGGGGTCAACCTGGGACGGAAAATTATGGGTGTAGCGTTACGAGACAAGAAGCGTGCAGAGTGAGTCTGAGAAATAATTAACTCTTGTTATATTGCCTTTCCAGTCGAAATAAAGAGGAAGAAATGGGTATGAATTGTTGTATATATATGTTTTAGGATTTGGTTTCTAAGAAAAGGCATGGTACCTGTCTGACTTCTCGGTGGAAACCTGCGCTTACAGTGAGCGGCATAGCATCTGAGATACATACGCCGTCGGTTCGTCTCCCTGTTGCTGACTAGACGCCAATTTGGGAACTATAGCCTTCAACTTGGGAAGCGAAATAATATGACACCACCCTAAACGTTTTTTTTTTTTTTTTTTTTTTTTTTTGCACGCACCATTTCAGTAGGGCGACAGCTTTTCGACCTGCCGAGCCCAATACGCTTTTTGCCCAACACATATATAATTTCCGGCTAAAAGCGTGAGGTAATTTGTATGCAGAAACGAAGAGGCATCAAATAATGCCGTAAGAGCAAGTGTAAAAGAAATGGGACACAAGCATAAAAGTAGTCATTTATAAGTTCCAAGCTTCGCGGCAAGTGGTTAATTGCGCTTTCACAATATCGCTCAGCGGGGCGTACAGCTCTCGAGTTATGCACGAAATGAACCTGACTTCGCTATGTCAGAGCTCTATACCTACTCTTTCGATATTTTTTTTTTTTAAACCTCCAGTCCAGATAATACTGTGTTATGAAACGAAAGTAACCTAATTACCTGCTGCAATAAAAGAATGTAGTTCAGCACCAGCTGCCTCATTCTTTCCTACCTAATTGTCTTTGAAGTTCCCTTGCGAACATGGCTGCGAAGCTCTGCAGCCGTGTTTCAGGCGCCTTTTATGTTTCGATCCCCCATCAGATGAGCTAAGAGCACGTTAAAGATTCCCAAGTGGTCGATATTGTTCCGGAACCCCCACCTACCTTTCTTAATACGTAGTTGAGCTACTTGCCCAGAAGTGCGTTGGCAACGAACGTCACTTTTTATCTTTCTTTCGCTTCGTGTAAATGACATCACTGCGAAGTGATCAATATGGGGCCACCTTCAAACAAAACCTGTACCACTTCTACATCCTAGAGATGAGCCTCAAAGAGCGCAAGGAATATAGCAGCTGGCGAAGAAACGATTATTGTAGAGCCATCGGTAGCGCGGACGAGAAAAGCACCCCAATGCGAAAATATTCTTGAGGCACTTAATAAGACCCCTTAAGAACAATAAGGCGAATGCCTTTGGGGCTGACTCTACTGTATTGCTTATTTCACAGAACCCCACTGATCACACATTGCTTCTTCCGCGCCGGATTCGCGGTGAGCAACTCCACTCGACGGCGATGGCGCACGCTTGTTGCGGCGCGTGGTCTTCATAGCTAGCAGCAGATGGCGCTACGCGCCCTCCTTAAAATCCCTTTATATTGAGGGACTTTAGCCCTCCTGGCAACCGGGTTGAAGGCGTCGTAGTTGCGCCCCTACGTTGCTATGGAGACGGCAGGAACGCTATACAAGGAGAATTTTGATGCCTGCTTGATTATAAAATCCTCACATGCAAGGGGATCATTGTAAATGTTATTTTGTGATATGTGTATTGTGTCGAAGACAGGCAATATAGAAGAAAAAGAAAGCCCGGCATGGTGTAGTGGGTTAGGGCGCTTGTCTGGTGATCGGAGGATTAGGAGTTGGATTCCTGATAGAGGATGATTTTTTAAAAGGTTTTGTCCTAAACACTACGGTGACGATCGTATTTTTTAATTATGAATTTACTGCTTCCAGCACTGGCTAGAGGGCAGCGTGCAGTCCCAGCTATAATCATTACAAAACACGCCTCGGCGATTAAATCCTTTATCACACGTAACCTACCGAATATTAGGAAGCATGTTATACTTTCTACTGGTGCGCCCACATTCGACATCCAACTAATCATCAATTATTCCCTACGGAAGGCGTGAGAAAATTTCAAGCTGGAAGAGGGCTCTATAATATTATGGACGCACCTGTACACGTGACTATGTCCAAACCTCTAAATGGGGCAGAGCTCTCTATAGGATGAAGACGAAGGAACTCGGCATATAGCGGACCGCCAGAAAGATTGAGAAACCTGTCCAATCCAGAAAAACACCGTTAGCGCGCGCCAACGTTGGTTTTGCTAGAGCACCGACCAAGCCCGTTCCGCAGGATAATGACGACAACTGCTAACGAGAGTTCGTGCGTGCGGCTAGCAGCGCACTATCGCCTTCTTCCGCAGTGAGAGAGAAAGAGAGAGAGAGAGAAGTTGAACGAGAGAAGGCTAGTCAACTTTTGGCAAACATTTTCATTTCGTCTCTCTTCTCCACTACGAGCCCGCCGAGGCGTGCATAAGTGATGATGCAATCGAAGAAGGCAGGGAAACAAAGAAAAACAGATGAGGAAAAAAAGAAAGAACGTCATAGAGAGCCGTGCGATGCGCCATGCAGCAGCTGAGGAGGAAAGGGGGAAGTAGCGCTTCTCCTCGCCTTCCGAGCGGAGTCCGGAGAGGCACCAGAGCGGCCTGCTCTAAACGCGATAAAAAGCGCGCGCTCCGCGGGAGAACGCGGAAATGGGCATGCGTCGGAGAGCGCAGTGCTGAGCGGCGACGACGCGTTTCGCGCACCGGCTTTGCTCCGCAGCGCGCCTCGCATCGACAAGAGTGCTTCTCCTCGGGCGCGTTTGCCTGGCACGTTCATTGCGCGAACCGAATACGATTCCGGCGCGCCGTAATGACCGCGAGCGCACCGTTGTCGTCAGAAGCTGCGCCACTGTGCGTCAAGGCACGCTGTCGCTACTGGAAGGAAAGAAAGAAAAAAAAAACATATTGGCGCAAACCTCATTGTGCGGAGTAGCGTATGTGTGCGGGCATGCATTGCGGTGCCTCTGCGCTGCTGCATGTCGCGCGTCACCTTCTTTCAGCTCGCTACCATAGCTCCCGTTGAATGCCGCCCTAAACTTCATTTCAGGCACTATTTATCATTTGAATTCGGAAATAATGTTTGTCGGCCTGAATACGTGTGTCAAGAAAAGGAGCTTTGTTTTATGCTTATGTGCACATATACAGTTTCTTACAAATTATGAAACCCACTGCGAACAATAATATTTACTCACTAGGAGGATTTATGAAATCGACACCGTATTTCCAGCAAACATGACCGGGACCGAACCGTATACGTGTATATCTAAGAACTGCAACTCTTCGTCGGTTGGAGCCTCGAAGATGACATCGTCTTGAACCACAATTTTTGAACACCTTTAAAATGTCATTCATGCGCCCTGCCAAGCGACAGCGGTCTGTAAACACCAGGTACGGTCGTCCACAAACGGTCTTATGGTGCAGTCCCAATAGTTCCCTCTAGAGGTCACTATCCACGTACATGAGAAAAAATTCACTAAGGACCGGGGCGGCGCTAGACCAGATACGCACTCCTGCCTTCTGTGAATAAAGTTTGCCCTGCCAACCCACGCCAGTCGAGCACGGGTAAAACCGGAGTATAATTCTAGGAAACTTTCAACTGTCAGATCACCCTTCATGACAAAGGCTAGCTCATGATTACCTTCTTTAATATACATTTTTACACGTCCTAATAGCCTGTCATGCGGTAGGCCGTAAAATAAGTCCTTGACGCCGATACTGAAGGCTACACGACTTCTTGGGTTGCAATCCTTCAGAAATGAAAGGTGTCGTTGTAAAATGTGTGACACGTTCATATGTGCTCTCCTCTGAGGCGATTTCCCGAAACAGAACGTGAACCTTGTGCGTTTTTGCACTGAAAAAAAAAAAAAAAAATACCAGGTGAAGTTTGCTGCACTTGGCAACTATGTGCACAGCCGTTCGAGGTTTCATCCTTGAAAGAAGTTGAGACCAAAAATCAAGCCGTTGCGCTCCTCAACAACCTTGGCTTAACAACAACAAGGAACGCTTGCCCCAGTCGCAGAGAGTTCCTGGGTCCCATGTGCGATGGGGGGTTGATCCACTCCTGTAGGGTGCCAGGTCGGTGCCCGCCCAGGGCATGAAGCGTTCTTTCCCGGATGGCGTAAAACGCAGAACAACTCCATATGAGGTGTTCAGCCGTGCCTTTGGCCGGGAACTTATAGGGCTTCGGTATGACTGTGGGTTTATGAAGTGTAGCCTTGATGGTGACAGAAGCTGGCTAGTGTGGATTCGGCGGAGGACGATCGCCTCTATCCTTGGTAATCTTCTGGGTGGACGGCGATATGCTATCTCCGGGTTGGCCAAATGCTGGAGAACGTTTCAACGATAGCGCTTTGCACGGTGTCATGTCTCAACCGTATCCATAAGAGGCGACGTTGGATGTTCAAACCGGCAGGAGTCGAGGATGCGGAAACGAATGTGCAAAGATGCGAAGATACGTAAATAACTGCTGCGCGTACGGCCTTACGTGCCTTTTCGTTTCTAGTGATTCCTTCATGTACAGGAATCCAATTGAAAATTAGTGTGTAGCCCTCCTATTTTTAAGGTGGGGGATAATGAATTTGCCTGAAACGAAGAAATCAAAGACGAGTCAGAGAAAGTTGATTCGCGGCGAACATTATGTGGCTGTGCAGCCAAGGTTATATATAGCCAGGAAAGCGAAGACGGGCCTTCGTCTTCTGGTGGCTCGAGTACCAAAGCGCTGGTTTCATTCCGCGGCAGACTGCAGATCTTACGACGACAGGGAGGAGGAAGAGTTCACACTAAAGAATCGACTCCTTGCTCGCGTTTAACGATCGAACAACCGGGCGAATCTCTCTTCGCTATTATTAAGGCGAAAGCCTTACTAGGCTATGTTGTGCGTGTCCGCAAAACCTGTTGGCAAGATTTGTCATCGAAATGTGTCGCCAGATGTGACGTCATCACCTGACGGTGTCATGCCACCTAGCATTGCCAAGTGGCGCATCTCTGAACGAGAGAGGACGAAGAAGTGTGTGTCGCGCTTGCGCGTGTGCGCCGCTTCTAACGCTAGCCTTGGGCTAAACCCCTTGTCTTGCAGTTCTGTGTTTTCATGTCTCGCCTCCTGGTCACAGAGTACGTGACAGTATGGAGTCATTGGTCACTAACAGTAGTGATTAATGGCAATCAAATATTATAAAGAGATAATGAATATTAGGGATAGCAATGAGTGATAAAGATTGTTAGGGATGGGAAAGTATAGTTTAGATAATTAGTGATAATATAATTGGTAGCACGACTTGCCATATTGAAAAACTTAAAACATAATTATTTCGACGTTTCGGTCGTAGCAAGACGTGTGCTACGATCGAAACGTCGAAATAATTAAGTTTTTCAATGTGAATCTATGAACATACTATTTTTAATCAGTTGCCTTGTTTGATATTCCTAACATACATACATACATACATACATACATACATACATACATACATACATACATACATACATACATACATACATACATACATACATACATACATACATACATACATACATACATACATAC
>JAJIZL010018602.1:2253-45442 GCA_023969395.1 Amblyomma maculatum
TCAGACATACCTCACATCTTTATTTACCCCATGCTTTTGCAGTAAATTTGAATTCGGCATAATTTTTTTGCTTTATCTTGGTTATTGAAAAGTCCTACCTTTGTTAAGAAATGAAGGTGCCATTTAAAAGCACTTTATGAAGCAGAATGTATATAATAGGTCACAATCTTTTGACTCTTTTATGAGGCACAAATAGCCCAAAGCTCAAGATGTATGTAAGGTGAGGATGGGTCTTGTCTGCTTCCCTGAGAAACTTTGGCAGCTTCACAAGTTCCCCATTGTGCAGCTTAACTGCACACCCCAAGGCATGGGGTCCTTTGACCAACCATGCAGGTAACCTGCATGCAACAAGTGTGCTACGAAAGTTTTAGTAAAAGTTCACGAGGAATCTGTGCTTGGCTTACTGACTACTGCTGTCAAACCTTATAGGCCACAATGTCATGCAAAAGGTGCTGTCACAGATACCAAAGCCAAGGGAGTAAGTAGACTGGGCATTGCGACAAAAGCAAGCATTTTTGAAGAGTAACAAAATCACAGGAAGTGCCAGGCAACTCTACTCTTTGCTCTTGCAGAGAATCAGGGTCTGCCATTATGGTACTCTCGGTGGGGTGGCACAAAGAAAAAATGGGGGAGAGTACTGCTCTTCATAAACATAATTCAAAAGAAAAAACAAAAACAAAACAATTGTAACAATGAGAGCTTCACATGCTTACCAGGAAGAAGGCATTATATGAATGTGTTCTTTCTGTCAGGGCCCGAAAGGGGCTATCGGATAGCTTTGTAGATGGTGCCCGCCTGCCACCGTCTCTCGCCTTCCTTCGCCATAGTCATTGCATACAGTGCATTAGGAGTGCGCAGCTTTGCAACCTGTCACCAAAATTGCAAGATCACTTGACTGGGTGGCAGCAGTGCCCTGAGCACTGCATGGGCTAAGATGGCCTGAGAGCTTGGGTTTAAAGTTAGGGCTCCATACGCAGAATTTCAATGTCTATCTATATGGGGTTTTATGGCGCATAAGCAACTGTGGCTATCACAAATGTCTTGGCTTTTGATTCATTATTGTCAAGTGAAGTAAACTTAGGGTGTTACAGCAGAGACATGGATGAAATAAACTATCACAAATGTCTTGGCTTTTGATTCATTATTGTCAAATGAAGTAAACTTAGGGTGTTACAGCAGAGACATGGATGAAATAAACTATGGTGTGTGCCAAGAAAAAAGTCAAGGTTTATATACCTATTTTTTTTACTTTTACCCCGCCACAGTGGCTCGGTGGTTAAGATGCTCAACCACTGAACCATGGTACAGTGGTTTGAGCCGTGGCAGCCGTGTTTGAATTGATGCAGAAAGCATAGCACTCATGTACTGTGCACAGTCAGTAACTATTAAAGAAGTTAAAGGTGATCGAAATGATCCAGAGCCCTCCCCTACAGTGTCGCTCATAGGCCAAGTTGGTCTGGAATGTATACAGCTATTGTGCTTTTCGTCCAGTTCGATCATGAATTCAACCCATAAAGCTATTTATTAAAAAATGTAATTCCACTGGCTGCGAGGATGTTTTAATATTTAGACATAGTAGGTCAAAAAATATGGCTGAATAAACATGTTTAGTAAATGCTAAGTAATTTAACTGCATGTGTATGCAACATTCCCCATTTAGGCTCTTGGAACGTCCGATCACTGTTAAAAAGGGAGCTGATCAGTGTAGCGCCTTAACAAAGGAGCACTATTTAATTATTTTCATGGAAACCTGAAGTAAAAGCAGATAACCTTATTGGTGGAAAGTCGTCCTAATAAATAGCATCGCAGGTCAGTTCCAGCCCAAAATGGGGAGACTCGACTATTCCTCCAGTAGGTGCACTGAATAGAACGCCTCTGCAACTCCAGCCAAGGAACAGGCCTACTGGTAGTCTACCAGATATGGTTCCCTCACCACCTGGATACACAATGCAGTGCCTGCCTATAACAATCGTTTGTGTGTAAAGTTGAGTGGTCTGGCTTACATTAGCTGTGTACTTGTTTTGGTCTCACAGGAGAATGGCAAAGAAAGCGATTTACGCCAAAGGCTTGCTCTCGACAATGCCGTAAGCTAACCGGTCAAGTGAGTTGGTAAATGAGAATATAGATGTCATTTGCCCCGTGCAAACATCTTTAGCTATTTTTGTCTGCTCGTACAAAATCGTGACTGCGACATGATGAAAAATATTCGTCAACGTAATTCACTGTCCTAGTCACCATGCAGCCACCACACGACACACTATTTGAAGGTTAGCAAAAGTAAGGAACATCCCTTTATCTTGAGCGCGACGATATGCACAAAAGGCCAGAAGGGCTATGTAATATATGCAAAAGACTAGCTCATTCCTACCAAATGCCCATACCTGAATTGAGCAACACTTTACATAACCAACTATTGTTCTGAAGCACCAGGGTTCGAACCAAAGAAACATAATGCAACTTGTAGCGTAGACAAGACAGCAACGCAGCAATTGACTAATCTCCAGCCGTTCTGTATTTCACTTCCTCGTTTTCTTGCGTACACATGTGCAACAACACCGTCTTCATCACATTTCCACCGCACTTAAAAAAAAAAAAAAAAACCTTGCTGGCAAATGGCTAAATATCCTCTAATACATCACAGTCTTTTACACCTTGCGGGAAGCTTCTTTTCACATTTATTTCTGCAGGCATAAGGAAGAGTAGTAGTTGCTGCTGTTGAGGCACACTTTGGTTGAGGGGGGTCTGTCGGTTCTGTGTCGGGCAAAGCCAGGAATGAGGAAGTTCCCGGGCTAACATCTGCGTTATTGGGGTTATGCGAGGTTGGACTCTGGTCTGCGTTTCTGGTAGTGGACTGGTCGACACTCGGGTGCAGTCAGTGGGCAACAAAATGTTAGCGGGGAGAGCCATCAGGGCTGAGGGTGGAGGTTGGCGCTGAACAACTGCTCTTCTAACAGCTCATAATTTGGACAAGTGCCACACTCGCCCATCATCCAGCAGGTGTGAGACTGGTCCAATTCGCTCAACAACTCTTCGAGGCTCTGAAACCGAGCAGCCAGCTTGCCTCACACAATCGGCTTGCAAACTCGCACATAGTCGCCAATCTGAAAGTCATAGTGCTTGGTTCCACTCCGCTGGTCTGCATAAAGCTTATATTTGGCTTGCTTCTGCTCTAGCCACTGGCAATAGAGCTTCAGTGCTCTTGTACGATCAGTCGAGAAGCACTGATCCGGGCAGGCACACAACGTTAAGTCTTATGCGAGGCATCTGGCCATGAACTAGGATGGCTAGTGCGATTCCTGTCGTGGAATGTGGCGCACAGTGGTAGACACAGTTATAACAGCGGTACGTAGGTCACGTCGCTCGCAAAGAGCCATCTGAGCATATGCCCTGAAAACCCTATTAAACTGTCCTACAAGTCCATTGGCTTAAGGGTCATAAACTGAGGAGTAGCAGTTACGTATACCCCGAGGATGACAATTGTGGTCCGTGATCCGACACTATTTCTTCAGGGTAATCCTCGTGAACAAATGTACCTAGAAGCAATTCTTGAACTGTGGCAGTTGTGAAAGAAGCCTCCGGCCATTTACTGTAATAGTCAATGAGTGTTATTGCAAAGCGATTGTTACTAGGAGCTTGGTCGAAACGCCCCACGATGTCAATAGCAGGCTTATCCCAAAGCTTGCCTGGCAAAGCAACAGGTTGCAGAGGAACAGTAGAGACCTGAACAATAGCAGCACTGCTGGAAGAATCATCTTCGACTTTCTGCACTTCACTGGAACGATCAGACGACTTGCAGACAGATTCCAAATAGCCCACTTCGCCGCACCGACGACACTTTCGTTTGCGAGCTTGCCATGTGGAGCCGTTCGCCAAGTGGGCAGGAGAACCGCAGCAATAGCACGAACACTCCGGAAGTGCAGATGAAGATTTACATAAGTGGCAACTGCATTTGATGCAAGGGACCTGAAGGACCCGTTCTGATGTGCACTCGCATCCCAAGCGACCTCTTCTGACAGCTCCTTTGCTTCACAGGAAGCTTGCTGGCACTGTCTAGCGCGACAGAGTCAAGGAGATGGCGGTTACTGAAATAGTGACTAATGGTCTTCACCAGCTGGTCCCTGATGATGTCCGCGAAGCTCCCAAAACCGCAGTCGCCGACAAGGCTGCGAAGGGCAGCGATGTACTCATATGCTATCTCTCCGGCAGTTAGTACTCGGCAGTGAAAACGGTGGCGTGCGGCGATCACATTTACGGAAGATTTGTAATGCGTCGCCAGTATAAAGATAGCATTGTCACCGGAGTGTGAGGCAGCAGCAGTAGGCGCTGAAGGGGACGACGGCGACAATGTATAGAAAATTCGCTGGCAGAATAGCTCTCTCCGGTTAGCAGAAGTGTGGAGGTATCTAGTGGAGGCACCAGACGCCAGCATGTAGTTGTGAAACGCCAGCCACCATTACTCCCACGGAAGGGCGGAGGCGGCTGAAGACCTGAAAAGCTCATGATAGACGGCCAGCAGTCCACGCCGAGGTCCTGGTTTAAGCTAACATCCTCGTCGCCAAAATATGTAGTATCTTAAACGAGACAGGAACGCAGCAATTGACTGTTCTTCTTGCTGCGCGCGTGCAACACTTCGCCTTTACCGCACAACTCACAACACAAAATAGCTCATGCGTACCAATAGCAATAATTAACACCGCCGCAACAAAATTAACACCTTTAAAGCTACGACAACGAGCAAATTTCACACAGATAAAACGCTACTCGGCTGAACACTTGCAGAGCGCCATTTTAAACGGAAGCGCGCATCCACCGACGTCATCATGCGCGGGTCACGTGAATGTGACGTATTTCCGTGCGTGGCAGCAGGAGAAACGTGTGTGGGGTCGGCTGCTGCCACGGGCGTGACTCCAGCCTCGGCCTTTTAAAACCTGTCTTCTTGACAATTTGGCTGTTTGCTCCCTTTTGTATCTGATAATAAAGCCCCTCTTTCCCCTGCATTTATTTGCGTTTCAAGCTGATTCATAAGAAAATTCTGGGGGGCACTTGCATGCGGCAGTGCGAAAACATCTCTGCTGTTGCTGGTCGTTGTGCGCCTGCGTACACACTTCTTGCTATGCGTAGTTAGGGTGTCTAGAAGCCTAGCGTAGTGTTGTATGAAGTTTCACCCACACCTGGCTTGTTAACGTGATGATGCTGATGTGGCTTTTCCCTTTGAAGCGGGCGGTCAGAGTTCCTGCGTCCTAGCCGGGAGTTTAAAAAAAAATGTTTAGGCATCTTGGGGCACGACGGACGTTTGCCGCGCTACCCTTCCTCGCCATTGTTGCAGGCGAGTCTTTGAGATGGACACGACTTCGGCACCCCGCACAGTTCCGATTTTTCCGAAGCCAAGCGATGATATGATCAATGATGATGTGGCTATCCCTTTGCATCGAGGAGGGGGGGGAGGCGCACGACGTGCACCCTAGCCGCTTACATGTCACAAGTCACAGCATAAGCGCCTGCAAGAAGGTGGTGCCATCTGCATGCGGCGGGGACAATCCAGTGCAATTCATGTCTTCGGTGGTTTCTTGGTTTTCCCCACAGGTTCTGCACAAAGCGGCTTGCACTTCGGGAGCACGATCGAAGTGGAGCGCGCTCGCACGCGCCTCAAAAAGCAGCACACTGTCACAGCTGTTATCAGAGTTTCTTGGGCAATCGCGTTGCTTTCGCCTCCATCGCCTTCTGCTAGCGGGTGGTCTCCGCCTGCTGCACTTGGGCTTGTACAGCAAGTGTTTTTGCGTTCGGCGTCCTCGGTGGGATGTTCGAACCCGTATTTTCGCCGCAGTGGCGCCATCTACATTGAGCTATGTCGGACACTATAGGGCGATTTCTTACCAGATAGCACTGGATATATTGGACACCCGACCCTAGCAAGGGCAGGTGAGCGTGAAAGCGGAGAAAAAAAGGGGTGCAGCAGTGGGCTCCGGAGCAATTTCGACCACCTGGGGATCTTTAACGTGCACCGATATCGCGGTTAAAATGTCCACAGAACAAGTGCGATAGATGAGTCATATAGTGTTGGTCATAATTACGGTACCTTATGAATCTCCGGCCACACGAAGAAAAAAAAAAAAAAAAAAAGCTGCCCTTCTTCAAAGCTAGAGACCAACAGTGAAAAAGAGAGCATTTTAATCATGGAGGCAAATGTCCAGAAAGAAAAGCATATACCGCCGGTTGGATCTGCTCTCCTCTGAATATAGCGTCCGGTGTTCTATCACCGAGCTACAGCGACGGCCGTGTAACCTATCGTCGAGTGTTCGCCAGCGCCACCTTAACGTGATTTTGTCATTGGCCGTTGGCCCCTATGCACGTTTAATATGCTTTAAAGGCTGCGGGCAAATCACTCATACAAGCCCTGCCAACGCCTCGATGGCCTTTTGCTCTGAATTCAGTCTTCAGTCTTCAGAAGCGCTAGCGCACATTCAGCGTCGTTACTAAAGTGTCGCTATCTCAGTTAGTTCAGGCGTTCAGTCGTGTCCGACTCTTCGTGACCCTATGGGCCATGTCACGCCACGCTTTCCGGTCTCTCACTATCTTCTTAACATCACATAGCTTCATCTGCAATGCCTCGAGAATGCCATCTAACCATCGCGTTCGCTGCCTACCCCTTATCCGGCGACCCTCAACCTTTCCCAACATCAAATCTTTCTCCAGCGACTCCTCTCTTCTCATCAGATGACCAAAGTAGCTGAGCTTTAACTTTAGGATTTGACTGGAGAAGGTAATGGCAACCCACTCCAGTATTTCCTGCCAAGAAAACCCTATGGCCAGTCGCTATCTCACGTGACCTCTACTCACGATTGGTCGAAACGCCGGAACCGGGTGTTCCCACTACGGTACCGAAAGAGGCGGTAACGTTATGGTGTTTCCATTAATCAGATAACTTTCGATGAAGGAGAAACGAAGAGGCGTCCGTGTGCCGTGTAATGTCAGCTCATGTTAAAGACCTCTAGGTGGTCGAAATTACTCCGGAACCCTCCACTACAGCTCTTTCCACTTTCACTCCCACCTTCCCTTACGACGCGGTTGAGGAGTCTACAGACAAGCGAGTGCCTTTCCCTTCCTATAACTCAATCCAATAACGACGCAAACTCGGAATACGGGCCCTACAATGCTACATACCAGGACTAAAGCAACTCACATTAGACTAATATCTGTAGTTTCAGCAGTCTCGGGCAATACATACCAGGACTAAAGCAACGCACCTTAGATTAATATCTGTAGTTTCAGCAGTCTCGGGCAACGTTCTAAGAACGTTTCGTCTCAGTGAATGCTCGAGTCGCTCCTATCCGAGAGCTGGCGACATCGGTACTTTTATATATAGAAAGGCTGGTTAACGTACCATGAGGTTCCTTCGGTGCAGTCTCCATCGCTGGTCGAGCAGACGACGGAAGTCTGGGAGGTTCGAACAAGCAGCATGGACTCTCCTACCAGAAGCTTACTGCAAGCTCGTCTACGCATGTGAAGTGTCGTGCAACTGTTCTGCGACATTCACGGCTGCCATACCACTGCGCTTCCCATTAAACATCCATCGTTCTAGTTTGTGCCGTGGGGGACGCATATGCCTTGTAGATGCGCCTGGTCCGGGACTATAAGGCTTCAACGAAAATGGCCAGCTACAGCTTAGTTAGTAAGGAATTCTAGGCACCTTCTGTAATAAAGCCCCTTGATACTTTATTCTGTAAGACCCTTGAGCGCCACTTCCCGTTCGAGAGCGTCCTCAACCACCTGGCATCAAATTACAACCTGCGGCAGCTAAAAGTGATCAGGGGCCGATTATGCCAGCAGCGAACATGCTGTGTGCCGCTATCACGTGACCTTCAGTCATCAGATTAGTCGAAACACCGGAACATGATGTTGCCACCCTTCGGTACCGACGTTTCGACCAATCAGACGAACTTCATGTCATGCGAGATAGCGACACTTCGATAACGACGCAAACTTTGAATATGGTCCCAATTCCCATTGCAGTCTCCCAAAACGTTCCCTGAAATGCCCCACGTCAACTGCCTACTATCCCAACCCAAGCAAGTTGCACGAGATTACTTCCATGCTAAGCAGTCTGCAGATCAGTTACGGCTGGTCAAGAGGGCTAAGCTAGGAATGAACAGCCAGAGGGCTCGGAGTGTTTTTTTTAAATGAAGTTTTTTCCTCCTCCTAAGCAGGTTCGCCATCGTTTCGCATGTCCACACCATTTCAATCTCTAGTTTTACCTTTAAAAAGCATTCGAAGCCGTCGCTTGTGCTGCCAAAAGAACACACGCACACAAAGTACAATTGCAGGAACCCATTTATTCACACAGCACTATGGATCCCCAAGCTCCAAAGTACACCTTGGTCCCAAGGCCACCCGTCTACCGCTACCCAGCTGAGCGAAACGATGACCCAGTTATTCCATGCCAACTTACTACTCTCCCTGGGAACCCGGAACGAGACTCGGCCAACCAATCCAGAGGCTGCAAAGGAAAGTGGGGACAACGGGCCACGAGGGGCCTCGCACCGACTTACCAGACCCAGTTGAGAGGGTGTTGGAGACAGTAGTGTACCACCTGTAACCAGGCTGGAAAAAGTGGGAGGAGGGGAAGATCGGTGAGTGGCCAGGGGCCCCCCACCACCCCCAAATGCACACCTCCAGCGCAACCCGACAGCGTACAAAGCCTCGAGCAGCGTAGTACGGCGTTCGGCCTGCGGGGTCAGCGTCACACGAGCGCACTCAGCAGCAATAATTCTCGAGACGGGGTTCTGTTGGCGACACCATGGACATTTATTGAGTGAGAGACGACGAGACGCTTTAGTAAAACTGGCCCGCTCCCCTCGGGCAGCGACTGCATTCGGACGACGAGACATGAAGTGTGGTGGTACACAGAAGAAAAAAAAAAAGAAGGCAGGATGATGGTGGTTAACAGAGAGCGGCGCTTGCGGCCAGGTTTAAGTATGGGTGACATGTGAGGAGGCGGAGGGCGCAGGCGCCCCGGTACGGCACAGGCGGTCCAGCGGGCGGGCGCAAAGGGTCGGGCGGTCATCACGCGGCGAGGGGGCGCTAGCCGCCGCACGCTACCTCCGACCGAAGCGCTAGCGCAACCGTCCGGGGTGTCGTCGCTGCGGGGGAGGAGGCAAGAGGCGACATGTCACGACGCGCTGCCCTTCACATCGCGCTCGACCGCGCCACACAAGAGCGGCTAAGCCGACGCGAACAAACAACTTGCGCGCACTCAATGAATACTACCGCCACCACTGCAGCAGTGGCGGAGTTCACCCTCACCTGTTGCGGGGGAGAGCCAAGAGGCGCCTAGTAGCCACCGTAGGAGTAGCCGCCCATGCGGTCACTGGAACCATAGCCGGCACCCCAGCTGTACCTGCAGAACACATTGAATGCCAATTAGCAAAGACCCCCATGCATTAGACACCACGTGTACTAGCCTACTAAACACACAACCCCAAACAAGCTGGCAAGGCAATTCTGCATGCAACCATGATGGGGCAAGCCAAATTGGGTGATGGGGGTCAGACACCATCTTTTTTTTTTTTTTTTACATCCCAGGACTGGTCAAATTGGGCAATGGCAGCACAGCCATCTCGCTTTTGGACATGCCAATTCCGAGAAAGCTACCAGACAGCTTGAGGAGATTCTAAATGAGTGCCTCGGCGAAACCTCCCACTACTAGCTGCGCACACACACAGTGTAGGGTTAAACGCCCGCTGACCCTGAGGCAGGGGGAGGTGACCGGCGGCTGTAGAGGGCATAGTCTGGAGCCGGCCTCCGCTCGTACATGTCAGGTCCCATGGAGGGGGGTCCCGGGGGCGGGCGTCGTGCGTAGGGGTCATCCCGGCGCTCGTACGGGGCTGGATAGGGCCGTGGCCTGTCTACCATAGCCCGGTATGGGGCCCGATCATAGAAGTCGCCGCCTCTGCGGTAGTCGGCATAGCCACCTGGTCCGCCGCCGTTGTAGTAGCCGCCTGAAGGCCTGCTGTCGTAGCCGTTCCTTTGCATGCCCCCACCATATGGTGGTCTGCACCAAAAAGTCAACAGAATTTCATCAAAGCAGTCTCTAGGTGCCTGATCGAAGTTAAGCTAGCAAGCTTCTCATAATATGCAATAAAAATGCAAAATGTTCGCACGTGCAGTAAATGCCATAGTGTGCAAGAGGAAAAAGAATGAATGTGCTGCTGCCATCAAAGAATGATAGAGCACACAGGCATAGTTATCCATGTTACAGCAGGGACCAAAAGGAGAAACACTTAACATAAGGTTTTTTTCTGTCTCATGCACTATAGAAAAGCCCTAGTTTGGAAAATGAAGTGGCTGGCCCTTATAAGAGCTACTAAAATGTGCCATAATTTCTACCACACAGCCTTCACAATGCTACATAGTTTCAGCAAGGCAAGTGCGCAGCTGAACACCGGCTTACCTCGGTCCTCCCTTGGCCCGGCCAGGTGCTCCTGGCTCTTGGTGGAACTTGCTTGTGGAGCGCTGGCAGACAAAGAACGGGTACATCAAGCCTTAGAACTTCCCTGGGGCTTTGCAGGTAAACGGTAACATGCACACAGCTGTGGGACCCCAAGAGTCGTGCAAGCTCCACCACAGAACCCGCCGCAAAGGTGGCTCAAAGACCCCAAACATTCTTTAGCCACCAGTTTGAAGGGCAGCCGCCTGTAATAGCTGCTGCCCGCAGGATGGGGCTGCATTGTACCCTCAGCGCCAAATATTGCAAGCATCGGCGATATTACACAGGCAAATCAAGTCTTTACACAGCACACAAAACCTCAATCACCATTGTTATGACAGATGTCAACATTCTGAACGAAGTTTTTAATGTGCTACCCTGCATTCCCAGCAGCAACAAGCCAGTTAAGCTATAAACAAGTTGCAGCTCAAACCACATCAGTTAACATCCGACGATGGTTACAGGCAGAGTGGAAGCCCATCACTCACCTCAACTGACAACGTAGAGCCCATGAAGTTGTAGTTGTTTAGGTTCTTCAGCGCCTCCTCTGCCTGCTCCTCTGTTGCCATGTGCTGCAAGCATCACACATCAAGAGAGAACACGTTAGCCACACTCACGGGGAGGAAAAAACGCTGGGAGCAGAGTGCATGCCAAAAGCACTCACCACAAAACCATACTTATTGATGACATCACACTCTGTCACCGTGCCATACTTGGCAAAGAGCTCCTGGAGCTCCTCTGTGCGGATGCCGTCTGGCAAGTGGCCCACAAACAGCTTTGTCCTCTGCGAAAGGAACGGTGCACACAAGATTACAACTTCGGACAATCATTTGGCAGAGTGCACAATGAATGTGATGATGTAAACTGCACCCCTGATGCAGTTACCGTGTCCGGAAACACTGACAAAAAGACGAAACCTACACCAATGCCCTCCGATTCCCTATCCAATGTACTCATAGCTGGACATACTGGATACTCATCTAAACCAGCACCCCACAGCATGACTGTACAGGCAGCTAAGTAGTGTGGCACTGTTATGCCTACCACTACATTACCTGGCCTGTACAACACCCAAACACCACTGCACAAACGACAATTTTCGGCAAAAGAAGAGCCCCCACGCAACATGTTACATAAAAAAAAAAAGCTACCCGTAGTACCAATAGTAATCATGCACTAGGCAGCATGGCACTTGCAAATTGCTGAACATCAAGAAGCCCACATAGAAGATTGCAGGATAAACTTTTCAAAGTACTGGCCTTTACTGGGCGAAAAACGGTAATTACCAGCTCGCAACATTTGCATGTGCGCTACTGCACAAGAGTTAATGTAAAATCACCAGAAGACGACCAAATTGCGCCCCTCGGCCATGCAAAAAACATGGCACTAAACAATGTAAGCTGACCGCTTATAGAACACTTATCAGACCTATTCTCGAGTACACATCCCCAGTGTAGTCGCCCCATTTCATAAATGACATCACTAAAATAGAATCTGTTCAAAGAAAGGCCATCAGATTCATTCACAGCCGCTACGACCGCATGTTTCCACCGTCATCTCAAGCGCGTGCATGTGAACATAGTTCCTTTCACTCCATTTTTAAATTGCTTTTTCTTTTTTTTTTCCAGACGATTTAATTATGGAATAACGATGGTTCTCTGCGTTCATTGCCAACTAAACAATTTCAGAAGGAACTGCTGTATAACCCACTCCTGCTATGTCTAACAACAGAGACAGCAATATTTGTAAATAAATAAATAAATTTGAATTGGATGACCCTCAAAAGATTTCCCTTTCTACAGAAAGAAGTTTAAATACAAAACCGAATTTGAACTCGATGCTAGCTACTTGAAAGCGATTTAATGGCGTACTCAATTTAAACAACGGGGACATCGCAAGAGCCTCAACATGCAAATTTAAATTCAGAAATCTGCTCCCAGTTATTACAGTTCATTGCGTTGGTGCAGGGTGATTAAACGGCAACGCCGGCAATAAAACTGACGATGTAGGCGCCGTAAATCGGATGAAGCACAATCGCATGCCGTTAAATGGAGAGCCGACCAGACAATGCGTTGCACAACGCTTTGTTCAAACTCGTTCAGCAGCCAGAACTCACCGCTTACAGCCTAAGCACGCTAAAATAAGCGAAGGCTACCGCCCAACTAGCGGACTTCCGAGGCGCAACAAAAACGTGCTAGGGCGCCACAATCCACTGCCGTTTAACAGAGGGGCAAAAGGTAGGCATAAGCAAAACTGGTTCAGGGCTATCAAAACTAAAAATAAAATAAAAAGCCTCGGGCGAGAAACTCACCGGCGCCATGCTGAAGCACCGCTGAAGGGCGGGAACACCTGCGAAAGCGAAGGAAAAGGACAATCACACACACCGTTATGGCCGCCTTACCTGCGCAATCCGTCGCGTAACGAACAGATCGCGGCGAGATTAGTGAAAGCGTGGGAAATGCATCGTGGATAATGACAAGGCTTAGCGGTATAAGCTATCGCAAAGCCGGCCAACGACTAACCCACGCACATCGTTCACGCCGGCCATCGCTTAACGTGTTGTGAAAGCATTAAAATGAACCAAACTTTGAACCAAACTTCTAAAGATTACGCGAAGAGCGAACGCCAGCTCACTATTCGTCGCACGGTCAACCGGCGTGAGCGCATACGTTTAGGCTTAGCAACAAAGACTGCGTCAAAGTGCGCCGGCATCGAATTCACAGCTTCATACATTTTACCGGCGTCTAAATTTTTTCTCAACCTGCCACCGACAATGATTAGTTTCTATGGATGACCACTCACCGTACGCAAACACGCAAACCGAGTCAACAGCGAAGATGAGCCACCAGCACTGCAAAGCGACTACCAAACACGGGCTCCGCGCGAAATATGGCGCCGTTTTCCGGCTGCTGGCTTCCTTACAAAAAAAAAATTACGTATCCCACAATGCACCGCGAGAAAACGTTTCCGCGGAACTTTTTCTGCAGCGACGTTGTGGAAGGACGATGTCAAGTGAGTGAGCGCAGTACTTTCTTACCTTGTAAATCAAGCCGTTCGTACAAAATTCTGAGCTGCCATTTTTTAATAGTAGTGCTTTAACTTTATCAAGTCGCGGAGAATACAGTTTTGAGTTTATAGTTTCAATCAGATATGTGGTCGAGTTTTAAAACTACTTCCTAGAAGTTTGCATGTTGGCAGCTGCCCTCTGCAGGGAAGTTAGTTTTTCTTCAATTTTGAGATTTTAATTTTAATTTACTTTTTAAAGTTTTCTTTCGTCAAATTAAAGCAAAAAATATGATAAGTTTTATAAAGTTCAGTTGCGAAGTGTGTGCAGGTGCGCCAAGCGGCCCGGTGCGCCCTTAGCATCCCGTAGGCCGGCGCATGCCGATTGCCGGCGAAATTGGTGCGTGCTTTATAGCTCGTTTCGTTGCTGCTTCCTCACACTTAATGTATTTCTACATAACTATAGTGCCTATGTAACCGTGCATCACGTTTTTGTTTATGTTCCCAGTGTAGAGTGCCTGCCCCAACGTTTTAGGCTGGCGTCAACAACTTTGCGCTGGCAAATGTCGCTACGAAGCATGGCGCTCGCTTGCAGACGCCTTTTCTCCAGTCGTTTCCAACAGCCCGGTGTTTTCGTTTACTTGGAACGTTTCGGGCTGTGCCATGCGTCTAGCCCGCCCGGCTCGCCTCTGCAGGGCCTGGACACCGGAATACTACTTTACGATCCAATTACTCGAGACAAGAGGCCGTTCGTGCTCGAATCCGGGCGCGTTGTGAAATGGTACTCGTGCGGTCCCACCGTGTACGATTCAACCCACGTTGGTCACGCCTGTTCCTACGTCCGGATGGACATCGTGAGACGGATCCTGAGCAGATTCTATGACCTGGATGTGATACTGCTTATGGGCATTACGGACGTAGACGACAAAATAATTAATCGCGCCCGTGATCTGGGCGTCGCATTCGAGACACACGCCCGAAAGCACGAACGAGAGTTCTGCGAGGACTTGGAAAGCCTTGGCGTTTTGCCCCCCACGCTTTTCATGCGCGTTAGTGAACACATTGACGCCGTTGTCGCGTTTTGCTCCGTGCTTAGGGACAAGGGATTCGCGTACGCCGCACCGGACGGATCCCTCTACTTTGAGCTGGCCAAGTGCCCTCAGTACGCCGTGTTCCGTACTCCAGGAAGTGTTAGTGACGATCCCGAAGCTGTGAAAACTGCTGGCAAGAAAGACGCACGCGACTTTGCTCTGTGGAAAGGTGCGAAACCGGGCGAGCCCCGCTGGGATGCCCCGTGGGGGCCTGGGAGGCCCGGTTGGCACGTCGAGTGTTCTGCTATGGCAAGCACCATTTTCGGCTCGTCTATCGACCTCCACACAGGGGGTAGGGACCTCGCTTTCCCGCACCACGAAAATGAACTCGCTCAAAGTCGGTGTTACCACAGCGTGTCCAAGTGGGTAAACCATTGGCTTCACACCGGGCAGGTGCATGTATGTGGCCCCGATGGCAAGCCAACGAAAATGGCAAAGTCGCTGGGCAACGCCATGCCCTTGCGAGAGTTCCTTAGTAATCACTCGGCCAGTGTTTTTCGAATGTTCTGCCTGCAAAAGAACTACAAAGCGGACGTGCTTCTTTCATCAGACCTGCTTCGAGGTGCTGAAAGCTCTTTACAGGCTCTGAACGGTTTCTGTGCAAATGCCAAATCATACATCCGCGGTCAGATACCCACAGCGCAGATAGAAGCACAAGATTTATACAGCGTTCTGGAACAAACAAGGTCAAATATACAAGGTGCGTTTGCTGATGACCTAGACTACCCCACAGCTGTGTCATCTGTCCAACACCTTGCTTCACAAACCAATGCAAAGCTTCAAGCACCATCAAAAGATGTTAAGCATAATCACAATGATACCGGCAGAGCTGCAGTAGCTGCCTGCCTCGAATTTGTCACCGGCTTCTTTCGCAGTTTGGGATTAGAGTTGGCTTCTGCTCAGACACATGGTGTTGCACCTTCTTCGTCAACGTTGGCTCGAGTGCTGGACGATGCAGTGGCATTCAGGGCAACCGTGCGAGCTCATGCCTTGGAGTCGAAGGACAAAGTGCTCTTACAAGCTTGTGATGCTTTAAGAAGCCAGCTGGAGGGTGAAGGTGTGAAAATCAGAGACAGGAAAACAAACTCCACGTGGGAGTTTGCAGTAGGCGCACCCACAGAAATAAAAAGCAAATGACGCATGTTTTTAAGATGTTTTTAATGAGTGTTTCACTTGTCGATTTCTCCGAGGTAAACTTGCTTGTCGCTTGCAACAGATAGTACTGCAAGAGAAAACAAAGGACTTGTTAAAACTTGATCCACAACGTGGCATGCTATCATGACACAGAATTTGCCTGTCAAAAGAACACTACCCATTTGTCAACCCTCATTTAGAGGAATGATGACTACATTTATATTGTAAATGGCTCTTGAAATGCCATTATACTTGGGCAGCCCGCCGATTGTGATAATAAATGCCGCTTTTTCGTGCATTAACAGCAATTGTCTAGTAGCTCCGACCTGTGAAATCTATGGTGAGAAGGCTGCACACGACAAATATTACATCCTCATTCAGCAACTTGCTTTTTTTTACTGAACACGACGCTCCACAGCAGCTGCTCTAGAATGCAGTTCTGCTGGATATGAGAGCTGTCCGATGATGAATTTTTTCCGAGGCTCCATTCTGAAAGGGCAAATCATCCTGCACGGATGGTTGCCTATAGTATATAACAAGGCTTATCCGTTCCACTTGACAAACACTTCAACAATGTGTCTTGGCTTTCATTGGTCTAACCTGGATTCAGAACCACAGTGTTGGTGAGGCTCAACAAGCGTTCTAAACTATGCCTAATAGCAGTCGCCAGGTTTGTACTGTGGCATTTGTAGCTGGCCAAGATACATGCCCACGTGGTTGGTTTGTGAGTCGTAGCAAATGGCTCCTCATCACTGAAAGAGAACTGTTTGCTAAGCCACGAACCTGTCATGCTGTCGCCACACTGCTCTCGGTATGTCAAAACTTTGTGCGACGCAATTATGCCAGGAACATGAGTGCATTCTTTGTCATGCGTGTTCTGCTCTGCGGTTGCCAGTGCTCTTTCAGTGACACAGAAGCGGCGCTCACAGCCTGCAAATCACACAGTACTCCTTTATCTTGCTAAGCTGCAGCATCCATGGGTGTAGCTTTTGACCAAGTGATCTTGAGCCTGGTGACTGCCACCAGGCGTCATACATGCAGTTTGGCGTACCCACCAGACGACTCTGTAATGAGGTACAACTCAAGAAAAAGAGGCAGGTTGCTCGATGAATAGATGTGCCGACCAACGGGGACAACGAGTGCCTTTATTTCATGACGCGACGGCGGCGCCACCAGCGAAAGCCTGGTTCGTGACTGTTGCCTCTCAGCCAAGCATGACTGAAAGCTACTCACTTCACTCTTTTCAAGTGCAAATGAGTTTATTTGCGAATAAGGTGTATTACGAGACTTAGAAAGAGACATGAACATGTCACAGCTGCAGGACAGTCGAGTTTAAAGCAATTTGTTACGTTCAGCTCGTTTTTATGTTCCCTACTTTTGATGTGATCCGCTAATTCTAAGCTGGCGGAAGTTTTCCAAGATCCACCAAACCGTTCACTTGCCCGAAGTGACTGACCGTCATATTCTCGGCTAGGACAGAAGGTTCGTTCGAATGTTGTGAAGGCAGTGTGCCCCGGAGTTCGACGTACAGACGATGTCATACCACTAGAAGTCTTCTACATCCGAGTGAGAAAGGTCAACGATGAGAGGCAAGGCGTGCTCATATGTGAAGTGATTCCCCTATCACAAAAATAAAGCTGAAACCACAGAGTAAACTACTATGTGCAAAAGTCATGTCTTTACTTTCAAGCGGAATCTAAACGCAGCCATGCAGATTGATCGTGTAACTCCAGGTTTAACCACAAGCTAAATCAGCTAATTTTTTTTCCTTGCGCAGGTGCTCATACAGCCATTCCCTCTTCATCTGCATAATCAAGCACTCAAGTAGCCAATCACACTGGCAATTAAAGCCATTCATGCTTCTCCGCTTTAAAGCATTAAAACACGCCATGACTTGTGACTGTTTTCTTGGCAAAGTTTCTATTCTTGACATGAGCGTGCTGCCTTCTAAGTTTGAGTTCTTCATTTGCATCTGCTCTAGTTTTCTCTCAAGGGTGACCATCTTTCGCTTGAGTACCTTGGAGTTTGCGGCTACATGCTTTCTCTTCTGTTTACAGCCCTTTGACATCTGACCTTTTGTTCTTTTGTATGACAGCTGGTTCAGGAGCAGCATTTGTGTGTGTCGGAAATGCAAACAGGAGTCGCCTTCAGTTGGAGCAATGCAGATGCATTTGGAGCTGGATTTTGCGCTTCCGTGGGTTCTGATGTTCTTAGATTTCACGAGGAGGCTGTCTAGTTTCAATGCCCTGACATGGCACCATAGCATCAAAATCAGCCAAGAGGTCATCAACCTGTTCACAGGCTTCCAAGTCTAGTTTCTGTGTTACGACGCCTTGCACAGACATGGTGATTCAGATTTTCGACACACAGTGCTCCAGAAGTATTACTTTCACCAGAACGATACTCTATCCACTTTTTCTGCACGTTGAAAACAAAGTGACACTTCAGTGACAGAAGTAGACGTGCCACTTTCATGTGAGCTTGAAGCAACTGGCTCATCTGCTGTTGTCTCATACTGGTCGTGGCTGTCCTCTCTGGATGCCTTGCTTGGGCGTCAGCCTGTCGAATTGTTGGTATTTCGTTTAGCTGGCACATTTCTTGATAGACAAACAGAAGCATCGGGCAGGAGAGAAGGCACGGCATCATTTATCAATCGCGGGTGTGACTACGGGAAGCAAACAACATTGCCTTCTCTGATATATATTTGTAGTCTCGTTTGATAAACTGTTTGTCGAAATGGCGCTCACACACAACGAAGTGTGGCTGCAACTTCTTGTCGGCACGATGGAGAGCAAGCTCCCACCTTTTTGAACAGTTCAGGATCCCACGGCGCAGAAAACAGTGTAATTTTCGGCCCCTTTCTTGTTGACTTGTAGCCAAATTTGTAGAATGATGCGAAACAAGTTGCGTCTTTTTTTGTCTTCGTTCTGATGATTTCTCGCAGGAAGCGCAGTGCCTACTTTGCTACGGCACTGGCATGTGAACTATATGACAGACGGCAAAAAAAGATAACCGTTGTGTCGTCTTTCAATGCCAGACCGCAAAGGCGTAAGTGTCAAATACTATTTCGTGTAATAGCATGTGGAACAAACAATGTTCTTAAACAAAACTGAGGATAGTAAAACATGCAACGCGATTGCGACAAGTAGCAGGTGATCCGCCAGTGAGCGCCGGACGGAGAATAGCAGCGCCAATTATGTCGTCATGAAGCAGAGGCGCATGGAACTACGCTTTGTGCCTTGCCGGTTGGCACACTTACTCATCTAAGCACCATACTTTGAAGGATGCTCTCCTACCAATGGCATTAAGCCAATTTTCAGGAAGCCGCAGTTAATATGAATAAGCCGTAGTGAGCCCCCTTTCAACTGCTATACTCTACGTTATCATGGTCTGCGCTGTCTTGACACTTGGTGACGTGATAAGCTGCAGTCAGGTCTTTTCAGCGGGAAAAAGCCACTTTTTTCTTGAGTTGTATCCATCAATAAACAAGTGTGATTGACTCTGTACACAGTGAAACAGCATCCTATACACAACTGCAGTATGGTCATTCCCGTGATAAAGTGGGCAAAAAAAAAAAAAGAAAGATTGGGGTTGAGGCACGCATGACTTTAGATACTTGGAGAACACAGGAAGCACTCCAACGAACACAAAGACAACAAGAAATTTGGTTTAAGAATTCCTGTTCTATACTGCACATTGTATACTGCTACCCCTAACAGTGACAAAGGTCGCTTACCAATAGGCTCTTTGGGATGAAACTGGACGTCGTTGACTGAGCCATTGTGCCCTGGCAGTTTGTACAACAGACGTCGGCTGGTGGTGTCCCAGATGTGTACATAGCGATCGGCTGAACCGGCTGTAACCTTGCTGCCGTCTGAGGACCAAGCACATCGCAGCAGGTTCTGAAAGATGGTAAGCAGGAAACAAGATGGGCATTCATCAACACATGCTGAAGGCATGAAACTTTGCACCAGATAAAACACAGTGGCACTAGCTTTCAGTCCTCATTGCATCAAGTCAACATATTTTTCATGACAGTCTCAAGACTCAAATCTGTGCAATATACCAAAAGTGAAATTACAGACCTGTGAGCAAAGATAGTGGGCACTGTTTTAACGTTTACCTACGACTGCTCCAGGTTAATTATGATGTCAGTGGTATTCACAGGATAATTTGCTCTTATACACACAACCTGAGCAGCAAAGAGCGATGCTGACAGTTGGTGCAGAAATGCAGTTAGAAAGGAACGGCGGCTTTAGCTTATGAGAGCACTTTCATAACTCTCAATCAGTAATAAGCAAACAAAAAAAGCTGTATTCAAAACTTACTGCGAAATAAACAAATGCCTTGACTATTTGTGTGTTACCAGAAAGCTTCCATCTTATCTGGGTAGTAAGAGTGAGGTCACGCTGCTGATGCGATCAATGCACTTGGTGTATACACATTGAGTCCCCTGAAAATTTTCCGGACTCCTCTCCATCTTCAGAAGTTCATTATACAGTGCTGCAATGTTCGACATATCTTAAGGACACTAATGCAAAAAAATATATATTTGCACTGTAGATTTAAAAATTATGCAAGGCATTTTTAAGTGATGCTACAAGGTACAGCCATTTCAGACTTGAAATATGTCTTTGCATTCAGTTAACATCAAAGTGATTATAAGTGCAACATGCTCAGACATCCGCACTACACAACAGTTTTGGTCAGGAAGTGTAAGATAGTGTCTGTAGAGTAGATATGCAAATTACTGTGCCAGTGACATCAGCTTGCATGTCAACCACGAAGGATTTGACAACCATCATTTGCTGACGCACTTCAGTGCAATGTGCCCATAACAGCCTTGGTCCAAAGATGCAACAATGTTGGAAACAGTCACTGTGCAACCTAAGGAATATATATTAGTCACACAGTCTATCGCCCCCAACCAAGCAGATGCTCTCAGCTTGTCACAGCTCCACGCATAGATATAGCAAAAAGAGGACAGCATGAAACAAAGCGTACCTTCTCAAAATTGTGCACATGTCCCTGGAGGATCTTGACACATCGCTCTTGTGGGGCAAAAGGACGAACATCCCATATTCTTACTGCAAGAAAAAGGTTGCCAGGCTTCAATAGATGCCTTGTAAATGAAACATTGGCTGTCTGACACAAAATGGCCACCATGCTACTCAGTCAGCTAACACAATCATACATAAAGCACAACACTGCTCAAGGGCAGAATTTCCACGTAGCAGAAGTTAATAAACAAAAATTAGAATGCCAGTGTTACAAGTGTCTAGAGCTATGAAAACCTTAGCTGTATTTTAATGTGACATCATCAGCACACTCGTGGTAGAACTGTGTCTATTTATGTAATATACAATGCAGGCCGCCCATTTACACCACCAACCAGAACTATTTAGCATCGCTCGGATGCCCATATGTATGAATAGAATTCAATTTCTGTCAAAACGTTTATCTCAAATTCTTCAACTTCAATTTTCAAAGCATGCAGAATGTTCAGAAACAAATTCGAATGCCTGAAAATTTGGCACCTTGGATGTAGCTTATGAGACATAAGCCAAGGACTATCAATGAGATGTATTATCCATCAATAAGTTAATGAATATGCAATTACCATGACACTTTTGAGGAGCCAACGTAACAGCATGTCATGTCATGTCAGAGGAAGCGTTCATAGATCACACCAGTTAAACCAGCAACAAAGTAAAGCTGGTGTGCTGGTAGCGTGGCAGGCGGTCGGGAGCACCACTGCATGGTCTTTTATCTCGCAGAGTTATATTGTTACAAGCACACTGCCCGTGTAGCCTTTCCCTCCATTGCGAAGAAAACATGTCATGGAGCATAGGGAGGGGTGCGCGCCTAACTGGCTGCCGCCACCACTTGAGCACTAACATGTGTTGTCCATGGAGTTTGAAAGGATGTATGAGCCATCAGGGCTGAGCGAGAGGCCGGTGATCGTGTCGAGGTGACCCACCATCTTGTACAGCACGGCATTCTTCCTCATGTCCCAGACCTGTGGACACATAAACAGCGAGATCAGTAACTCAACTAAAACAAAGAAAGAAAGGAGCCAAGTCATTAAAAAAAAATATAGAGAGAGACAAGCCAAAGCAAGTGACAAAAATTAAAGGCACTAAAAATGAACGAATGTTAAGACTAATCTGCTGACAATGCACATGCCAAGGCAGGTAAACGGATCACTACCGTCTTTTCGAAATTCAACGGGAGTTGAAAAACTGTGTCCTGCATACAGGGGGCAAGGTGGCACGAACACTTTTGCTTTTGCTCGGTTATAGTAAAGTGCGTCTGGCTACGGCGACGACTTCCCACAAAATGACATCCCCACACATGCGCTACCTAAAATTGCAAGGTAATCGCGTAGACTGTACAGTGAAGCATCATCGAAACACGTAGGGGCCGCTTTAGGAAGAGGGCCTTCCTGACAGTGTGCACAAAGCAAAACACTTGACGAAACTAGGAAAAAACGTTTTCTCACTTCGGTTTCACCTCGGATCCAGATAAACATCGTGCAGGTGTTTACTAGATAAAATTGCTGTGATGAAAACTGTTTTAGGCAGCTTTTTCAGGCCCAATCGATTATTTGAGCTTTTGGTCAATCGGACATTTTTAATCGTCCCTCGAAGACCGCATCATTGAAAATTTACTGTATTCAGCATCAATATGACAGCTCTGCCCAGTTCCATGCAGGTTTTTCCTGTATACAAAAAAAAAGAAGCTGTATATGAAATCCTGCATAAATCTATAGTAGACTTTTCACTAGGGCATACTCTTCTGTGCAATTCTAGTCTGATTTTATTTGAAAATACCATGTGCATTCTAAACTAATTGAAAATTTTTTTTACTATTTTTTATAATTTCAGGATATTTTTTGCTGAAATTATGTTCGTTTCAATATTCAAAGGCATTTTCTTTGTCACATTCATATCTGATTTGTATTCGAAAACTTCCAATTTTTGCACACCCTTAAATTTTACCAAAGTTTCAATTCTATAATTTTGCATTTTGAAACAGTTTAACATCATCGGATTTAGCACTTTTAAAAAATTATTGTGACAAGTGCAAAAATGTGATTGCATCAACAAAGTATAATTTTTTTAAATAAGGGTATTAATATTGATTTTGAATGCAACAGCAACATTCCTTTTCGACAAACTGATCTCTTCATTAGGCCAGTCCAAACCATGAAGTATTGTACCTGTATTACAGCGATACCAACAAGCTGCTGTAAACCATCCCACCACTGAGAAAGTTGAAAAGCAAGAACAGAAGTCAGCTACACTTTTCACCTTGATTTGGTTGTCGATTCCAGCTGAGAGCACCTGCTCGGCTGTGTCGTTGAAGGAGACTGCCGTGATCTGGTAGCTCTCCTGATAGCTGTGTGCCGGGGTGCGCTTCCGTGTGTCCCAGAGCTAGAACAGGCACAAATATGAAATTTAAAAAAAAAAAAAACACCCTCTCCTGGTATGAGAGAGCAGTAATTACAGCTGACTAACCCGCAAAACCACCTGAACGACTGAGTCCACTCCGAGAAACACCTCAGGAGACCATGACCATCAATACTCACACTCCTTTCCAAATCGGCAGCCCTTGTCAAAAATATACAGTCCAAGGGGTTAGTTGCACAGCAAGGCACCCCGGCACTGCTGGAGCAAGGAAAAACTGAAGCTGGCCTGTACTAACCGATCATTGCACTACAATAATAATGGCACTACTTCTAATGAAAACAGATGCTTTCAAATGCCAGAAAAGGCCAATAAATGAAGCATGGGTGTTGCCCTAGCATGCTGAATTCACAGTGTCGACAGCGTCTAAGCTAAATCGCTATTGAATCAAGACAGTGATCACAGAACCTTTTTCGTTGTAGACATCATGAGCTCTGAATCGAGCGACAGAAAAACCTTGACATAAAATTTTCTCAGCAATGAACGAAACTTTTGAAGTCAAACAAAGCTACACATATCCAGGAACACCTACAAATTTATTTTTATCAAGTATAAGAAAACCAAGGACCTGCTGCCCTTAGCTTTTACAGGGATACTCAGAAGAAACTGAAGTTGACTGGCATCAATAGATTACTACAATGTAATAACAAAAATGCTCTCACTGACCAAAGGTGCTACATTTATAAGGGCTAGAGTTTTTGTAATCTTTTTTAATTCCGTATACATTTAGATCTAAAACGCAGTGTATCTTTTTGAAAACACCCCGTCACAGTGGTTAGGGTGCTCGAATACTGTTTCCAAGGATGCGAGAGTGCATCCTGGCTGCAGTGGTCGTTTTTCGATGGAAGCGAAAAGCAAGGCGCCTATGTGCTGCGCGATGCTAGTGCATATTAAAGAACCTCAGGTTGTCGAAATTTCCACAGGCCTCCTCTACGGCATCTCGAGCTGCTTTGGGACGTTAACTCTCATAAACGGAAACCATAACCTCTTTGCGAATATTGCTTTCTAAGAGAGAGCTACGTATTGCTTTTTGTTTTGGTGATGTAATGCAGCATCCCAGTACAGTCAAAACGACCTTAAAGTATATCTTGGCCATATCTTTCCCACCCCAGAACAAGCAGTCAAGCTAGCAGTAAGAATGCACAAATGGTCGTGAATACAGCTGTACTTGCAGAAGGAAATGATAACACCATTTAAAAAGCTGCAGAAGCTAAATGATGCAAGCATCAGATGAAAGCACAAATTGAAGCTTACACCTAGAGACTGATGGTCACATCATTGTTGACGGAGAGGGAAGCGCATACACGGTCTGCGTGCTGACTGAAGCAACAGAATTGTCACTGAACCACTGCAGTTTACAGAACACAACATGTCTGCACGACGCTTACGTATGATGCTTATAGAAATCTGCTAAATCAGTTCACTGCTCTGAATGGGTGATGACAGTGAACATCACTATGCTAATGGATGATGCCTAGCGAGGAGTGAAGCCTCTCTGTCTGTAGAAGCGTGTAAGGTAGTGGCAATGCCTGAAAACACACAACTGCATTGCTTGATATAATGGCAACACCTTTCACCATGCCCATGAGCTCTACTGTGTTGTTTTCTGCTCTCAGTGAGTGTAACCCTTACTCTATAGCCAGCAAGCTGTGGTGCGCATGTCAAGGTCGTTAAACTTTTCGGTCAGATTCAAATTTCCTGAATTGATTTAGGCTCCCTTTTACAGGCATCTCAGTTAGAAGTGAAAAATCTTACCTCAAGACGAAAAGATCACAAAAAAGAAATCAAGGCACCACTAGCAGTGACTTATTTACCAAGTAAACTATGGAGCACTGACAACACTTCTTTAACACTGATTCCAGAGGCTAAGCTACCAGCCATTCACACCAAGATGGTTTGGTTTGGGTTGTGGGGTTTAACGTCCCAAAGCGATTCAGGCTATGAGAGATGCCATAATGGAGGACTCCGGAAATTTCGACCCCCTGGGGATCTTTAACGTGCACTGACATCACATAGCACAGGAGCGGCTTGCTTTTCGCCTCCATCGAAAAGCTGCTGCCGAGGCTGAGATTCGATCCCGCATCCTTGGGAATGGTAGTCAAGCGCTGTAACCACTGAGCCACCCCGGCGGGGTACATCAAGATGGCAATCATGGAATTGTACTCTGTGTAGATGTCGCAGGTTAGAACTGAGTGGTGGAAAAATGATTAAAGGTGATTCCCTTCATAATAAATGCGTCTCTCATCACTGCTGAAAGATATCACAAAAGCAAGAGACAGAATCGATTTTTACTATGGCATCTGAATGTGATCATCCCCAGTGTCTTTTAAGCTATGAAATGGCGATGGCTAGAGGTCCTCTCACTGAGATTTAGAATGCTAACAATGCAAAAAAAAAAAAAATAATAATAATAATAAATAAAAAAACACCACATGGAGAAACACAGAGGCAAAGACAAAAGGCTGCATACACCCGACAAAAAGTCGTACCTTAGGGCTAAGGCACACCTAGACATGTTATGTCGCCAACACCCCTTAGTTATAGGAAGCCTCTAATAAAGCTACCATAGTAAAAGGAGAGATTTTCTGTAAATGCGCTGATATGTTCTTTGTATGTAGTAGTTCAATAAGGTTCAATGAGAGGAAAGTAACACTAAACCAACGTGAAGTGTTGCTTTTATTTTGTTACCAGAAAATGTAAAAAGGTATAAAAAATTAGACAAAAATGTCCATACAAGGAAATCTGTTGAAAACCTAGCACTTTGAAAAGTGGCACTTAGTTTTAGCTTGGCAACAGAGATGCAGACTCTGTGGACGCAGTCAAGGCTAAGAAGAGGCGTTTGGAGTTTTGGTGGCTGCGAGTTGCGGTGAGACCCTGCTCTAACTGCTGTGACTATTTCCTTTTGCGTTCCTTTTTCGCCATGCCTTTAGTATTTTTGAGCTGATCCGGCAACCCGTTAAAAAGGGTGGGGCACCATCACTACCAACACTACAACCATAACATTCTTAAAGTTCACAAACACCTAAAGCATCAGCAGGATTGTTGTCAAGCTAATGTGTAAAGTGGCAAAAACGTAAGCTTTTCTTTTTTTGAAGGTTTCCTCTCTCCCCTATGCTACAGCATAAATTTTATATCAGCACAACTAATCAAAAATCAGACAAAAAAGTCTGGATAACAAAAGATAAGGATGACGCCAAGTATCAACTGCATGATTCAAAACCATTTTGAGAAGCTATACAAGATGCTATGTGATGATGAGAAGTTAAGAGCAATGCCACAGGGGCACACCAATCTGTTCCTCTAAGACTGATGTACGGGGGAGAATAAATTATACCTTGATGGTGCTGTCATCGCTGCCGCTGCAGATGAGCTGCGGCCCCCTGCGGGCAGGGTGGCAGGCATTGACGTACAAGGTGTGACCCCTGAGCCGCTTGATTCTCACGCCGACATGGGTGTCCCAGATGCCGAGAGTCTTGTCTGTGGACGCCGTGAACAGTAGGCTGCATCGACAAACACAGCTCTGTATTGCACCAACACCACTGTTATGTTTCACATGAGATTTGTCCAGCCAGTAGAGAAAAGTCACAGCTGGATGCACTACCCGTTTCCAGAAACAGGAGTTGCAGCCGCTAGATCACTTGTGCCCCACAAAGAACTTAATGGCAAACATGTGAAAGCAGCATGTCGTGCATCTGATTTCTTCATAGTACGTTCAAGCTTGTCAATTGCCACACTGGAAACTGATGGAAATTAATGGCTGGAGCTTCACAAGAAATCCGCATATTATTCGGCAAATTTTGATTTCTACACAGAGCAGTGACATCGCTCTAAGCCAGAAGGCTTCCTATGCTGGTGGTCAGACAAGAACGCGCTTGCTAAGAATCTGTTATGAGTCATACGACCAATCATTTACATGTTCATGCACCTTCTCCCAGAGGAGTCAGCATGTGAAAGGGTGATGCTTTGTATGTCAGTAACCAGTGTCACATGATTTTTTGGTAAGTTTGTTTCCCCTCCACCGAATGCTGATGCTCAGGAGTCCGATTCTCGAAATTTGCCTTCACCTGTCAGCACCATGTTAGTCAGCTATATGAGGTTTTATGGCGCAAGAGCAACTATGGCTATATTGCGCCAAACACAAGGTTAGATGATTTGTCATGTGAAGTGCTTAAGAGTTATGGTTCTATATTCAATTTTAAACATTGTCTTTCTTAAGAAATGTACAAACTAGAGAGAAATCGACGAATGCTTGTTCCCCTACAAGCAGTGCAGGATGAAATGGAATGTGTTACTGGCTCTCAAAAGTGTCAGCCAGAGTTATGTACTTCAAACTTGTGGTGCGAGACCGCGAATTTAGGACGCTGCTTTCCGCGTTGCAATCAAAATGATAGGACGCTGAAAATTGATGTTTCATCACTGGTATTTGCTGCGCTCTACTGGTCTTGCAAATTACTTTTCAAGGCCACTTCATTTTGACGTTAACACAAAACGTGGCTCCCTAGAGTGGCGGTCTCGAACCAGAAACTGAAAGATTTTGAGAGCCCATCAGAGAGGCAACATGGCACTGACAAAAGAATTCTGAGAATCAGGCCCTAGCACATAAAAGTGCGTATACTGTCCTGTAGAGAGAGCTCATATTTTCATTCCTGTCAAGAGAATAAACCATTAAGTTTTGCACGCTTGGCCGATCTACGCCTCAGCGGCCACCTCCAAATGTTCGAGTTTCAATAACAGTCTCTGGTCAACCCGCTGCAGGCCCGCCGTGAGCCCGTGCAGAAGCTTGAGCGCCACCACCTTTGTTATAACTGCAAATTATAGTTTTAAAGTCTCGAACTGCTGGCTTCGGACGGGTTAAAGTCCTCTGGGAATCCTTAACATGCCTGACATCGCAATGCACACGAGTGTCTTTTGCATTCTGTCTCCACTGAAACATGACCACTAGAGTCGGGATTAAGTCCACGTCTTCCAGCTCAGTAGCCAAACACCCAACCAGAGTGGCAGGTTTTCAACTTATATGGACAACAATCTACACACACATTTTTTCCAAATTTCAACATAAAATACTAAAAGAGAAAGCTCAGTAGCTTGGCAGCAAGGTGTTGGGAAAGCATGACCACGCAAACATTCGACATGGAGCCAGCACTTGCTACAGTACTGATTTATGATCACATTTTCACAACAAAATTAGTTTTGTGCCTTTGTTCACCATGCTAAACCCCCTCTCTCATAGAACAGCTCTGATTGATGTACTTTATATTCTGCCTGAAATCTGAAACACTCAGAAGCATAACTGGCGGTACCTGGTGATTCTAATCTGGAAAAGTCATGTACTATCAAGAATTGCACGTTCCCAACTCACCTGCCATCTGTGGAGAAGTGCATGTCCAGTATGGCACCTGTGTGGCCGGTGAGGACTCCGAAATTCTCGCATTCGCCCAACGTGTTCCAAAAAACTGCAACCGTTGAAGAGACAAAATGACAAAATCAATACTTAAACATATAGTTCTGATGCCTCCTAAAAAGAGGATGCTTACAGATCTGCCTGTCGAAACCAGCCGTCGCCAGGTACGTGCCGTCTGGGTGAAACTTGCCGCAATATATTTCTCCCAAGTGCCCCGTCAGAAGCATGATGGGTGCCTCCAAACTTGACGTGCGATTAATGTCCTGAAAAGCAAGAAGACAGCTGCTCTGAGAAAACGGAGTTTCTGACGCCCGATCTGGATGAAAAACCACGACTGCTGCTAGAGTTCTACTCCAAATTTAGGCTTTACTGACACTGAAATTTCGGCCAGACGCACCTCAACGTTTCGATCAAACTAGCACCGGTATTTGCCGTCATAATACGCACGATGGTATATTTCTGCTAAGTTTTGTCAGAACTTTGTTAGATAGGTGGCGTTATGACCAATGTCTGTGGTCCTTTAACAAGCAGTAATGTTTGTTTATATGTTTGAAATTAACTTAATCTACTTAAGTTGTCTGCAGATGCAGCAGCACAAGTCCTAAGGATCCGAAAGCAGTGAGAGATTGTCTTTCATGATTTCGGCAATGCACAGTAAATGTTTGAATAACACGCAGAATGCGATCGTCGAAACAAAAAGGCGGCTACTTGTGGCTACTTCGCACTCAACTTCATGTTCCCTATTCCGATAATTCAGGTCCACGAAGCGAACAAAGCAGGCCATGACGGCAGATAGACAAATAAATGTGTCACTTACAGCTAGCTGCAGCCGTTTGTTTTGATCGCTAGCTGAGACGAGATCATTCCGAGGCTTCTTTGCAGGAACTAGCGCTCCTTCGTTCGCCTTTCTCTTTTCTTGAGCCGAATAGTAAGCCATACTTGCTGAACACACCCACAAGGCTTATCCAATAGTTCTTGTCATGCACGGTTGATTAGCCAAACTGAGAATTCAGCGGATAATTTGAAAGAACCGTGACACCGGTCCCGTACACGCTCAAAGCGCTTCAAGAAAGCCGACAACGCGCGACTTCGGATCGCAGAGCCGTCGACTACAAATGGCTACTTTTAGATTTTCTCTTCCTCTTATACTGTGGCTCCCTCTACGCGGGATGAAGCTAGCTGCTAGCGCATGCTCTCCAGAGTAAGCGCTCGCGCTAGGTTTCGCTGGAGGTTTTCAGCATATATTTTTACCGCAATATGTTATTTTTACATTATGACTTACTGCCAAAACATCAAGTGTGAATGTTGATAAGGAGATGCAGTTCAATGGTTTCGGTTATTAACTGTCAGACATCCACAATGCGCACGACGTTGGCATAGTTTTCTCCGCCAATGCGATCGCCCCATCGTAGGCGTATAAAGCAGGATAACCCGGAAATAACGCTCAGGGTCAACGGTAACGTTATATCAACGGTGGCAAGCATTAAAGTTCTGGGATTAGGAGTTCAGGAACTCGGAAACAATACAGAGGCTAGACGCTAGCACCAGTCAAAGTTGTAGACTCCTGAAGCGGATTGCAAACAAACATGCGGGCATGAAAGAAGCTAACCTCCTTAAGCTAGTCTAGTCTTTCATAATCAGTAGGATAGTCTATGTGGCGCCGTATTTACGGCTTCACAAGGCAGAAAAGGAGAAACTTGACGCTCTCACGCTCTCATTCGTAAAGGGATCAAATCGGCACTAGGTTTACCACCCAATACATCGACAAACAAGATTTTGAGACGGGGTTTCCAGTATACCCTTGGAGAGCTCATTGAGGCTGCAACGACCTCACAATACCAGAGACTGTTGCGCAGTCGTACTGGTCGGAGCATTTGGAGAAACTAGGCTACGAGCCGCAAGCATGCTCCAGAAGTACAGACAAGGTTCCCAGACCGGTTAGGAACAAATTAAAAATACCTCCGCTTCCCAAAAATATGCACCCCGTCTACAATGAGAGCCAGAGGAGTGACAGAGCAGCAGCGCTGCAAGCCCGTTTTGAGGGTAGGCAGGACGTACAGATGCCGCACAATGTGCGGACGGTATGAGACGTACGTGTTTCAGTAACAACTAGAGAAAACGGCGGCTCGGTAGTTTGCTGCAGCACCCGACACTCGACCGCAACGGAGGCGGAAGAGGTGCCCATTGCGCTACTTTAACCCAACAACAGGTCAAAATTATAGTTACAGATTCCAAATCAGCAATTAGAAACTTTGACGCGGGCCGCATTTCGGCCATAGCAGCAAGAGTGTTGGTCAGTGGTCCACCACCGGCAGAGCAGGTCGCGCTCATTTGGACACCGGCGCACCATGGGTTGAAGGGGAACGAGAAAGTGTACGTATACTGGCCCGATGATAGCTACATTCCGGGATCCCAGTGACAACTTATGCGCAACCCTGTACCCCTTGCGCGATGTGGAGCCCCTACAGTTCGATGATGACCTTAATACCTACCAATATATCCTAAATCATTACAAATTAGGCAGATGAATATTTCTAAAAGCCTGTAAGCAACTCACTAAAAGAGAGGAGGTTATGTGGCGTAACCTACAAACTGGAGTATTCCTGAACCCCCAGCTTTGCAGCAAGTGGCACCCAGAAATTTTTAGTCCAAGGTGCAAACGTTGCGATCGCATAGCGGACATGATCCACATGATATGGAAGTGTCCTAGATTTGGAGAACCTGACAGGACAGATGAGTCCTGGGAGGCACTACTTCTCCAACAGGACGAAAAAGGGCAAAGTGAAGTCATCCGTCTCGCCCTGGCCGCTGCTCAGATCCAAGAGATCCAGGTCGACGGCTGAGGAGGAGAACAAGGCTGGGACAGAGCTGCGCCTGGGATCCTCGCCAACCTTTTGACGGGTTCCAGTAAGTGTTATTTCTCTATCTCTCTCTCTCTCTCCGCCTTCGTCTGTCAGGCGCTAGCCGAATTGCGCAAAATATCCCTTTAACTATAGACTGCGCAAGCGAGCCAACCAGGTGCAGTCCGTACGTACAGTTATCTCACAGGTGTCACTGAGTTGTGAGCTACAGTTAAGCTAGCAGCGGAAGCGCAATCTACTCGGCCACGGTACCGGTGACGTGCTGTTCTATTCAGACTCCACTGCATGCATATCCTGTGGCACGTCAGAGCACCTTACGTAATGTCAGGTATTTTTTGCTCGAAACGGGCAGCAGTAGAGCTGCGAGGCGTCCGTGGAAGACGCCTGCTGCAGATCCCATCAGCGCTTGCATGCGTGGCATGAGGAAGTTAGAACTAGCACTCTTAGTATATTATTTGGCTTACGAATACGAAAACAGAGCCAAAACATTCAGTTAACCTTAGGCTTTATCCGTGCCACTGGCAGACCCAACTAAAATCGGTCATCGGCCCACCGTCGGTTGAGCAGAGATCGGCAGCCGGCATTTTCAGGTAGTCAATACAGGCCCGAAGGTATGCCTTGGTTGGCTGCCAGTTACGCTGGTTAATAGTTAGCCAAAAACTTTCAGCCAATTATCGGCAAATGGTAGGGAATTAGTCGTCTCTCAACGCTCGGCAGCCAAACATATTGGTCCAAAGCAAGGCTGTTGCTGGCTGCCAACGAGGCTGGCCAAATACTTTGAGGCAGCCACATATCGGCGAATGGTAGAGAATTGGTCGGCACCTAATGCACGACAGCCAAACGTGGCCCAAAGTAGGGCCGTGGTTGGCTGCCTACGAGGGTGGCCAAGTATGTACATTTTAGCGAATGCATTTGCATAATATGTTCGCACCAAGGCGACAGAGCTAGAATTTTAAATAAAAATTATCAACAGGATGGGCATGCATGCCCTCTTTTATTTTCCATTTTTACTGTCCCAAGCTTAAAATGCCTGAAATAACTTTTCTACTTACGAGGGTCACTGGCTCTAAAATGAGCGCGTCATGTGCGGGATATAAAGCTGGCCCAAAGTTGCTAATAGGTGCGTGTGCACAGCGCGGGGATTCCTGTCTTGTTTTGTAGTGTTTGTTTGGTGTATTCTTTCTGATAGGATTAAACTGATTGACCTGGTTGTCATGGAAACGCTCGTGCTAATTATGTTCGCAGCCAGACGTACACCTGCTCTTTGCAACGTGTCAAAGTATTTGCGTCAGATTTGGAGAAAATTTACTGTCTTGTTTCGTAGTGTTTATTTGGTGTATTCTTTCTTATAGGATTGAACTGATTGACCTGGTCATCATGGAAACAGTTCAGTTCAGTTCAGGCGTTCAGTCGTGTCCGACTCTTCGTGACCCTATGGACCATGTCACGCCACGCTTTCCGGTCTTTCACTATCTTCTTAACATCACATAGCTTCATCTGCAATGCCTCGAGAATGCCATTTAACCATCGCGTTCGCTGCCTACCCCTTCTCCGGCGACCCTCAACCTTTCCCAACATCAAATCTTTCTCCAGCGACTCCTCTCTTCTCATCAGATGACCAAAGTAGCTGAGCTTTAACTTTAGAATTTGACCCTCCAATGAGCAGTCAGGGTTTATGGTCGACAATATCGACTGATTTGATCGTCTGGCAGTCCAAGGAACTCTTAAGAGTCTTCGCCAGCACCACAATTCAAACGCGGGAGGTGGTTCGTTCGAAACCCGCCGCCGGACACCCACCGGTAAAAATGGGTACAAGCGTCCCCCGGCCTGGCGCCCGGCTCTCACAGGGGTGTGCGCTTGGAAGAGGCTCCGCAAACCCCGCTGCGCTCCTTCTGGGGCAAAATAGTTTCGAACATTCAGCCTGCAAAGGTGGTTCGAGTTACCGTGTTTCACGGGGTTCAAAACTGAAAACGAGTCGTGTCCTGCACACGCGAAAACTCAGAAAATGCCTTGTTTCAAGTGCGAAACGCTTTAAGCCAGCGCCATCATGGAAACGCTTGTGGTAATTATGTTCGCAGCCAGACGTACACCTGCTCTTTGCAACGTGTCAAAGTATTTGCGTCAGATTTGGAGAAAATCTTGGAACTGATCTTTTTTTTTTCGCGATAAACGTGAGTGTTTTGTTGCCAACATTACGGTCTGACATTTGAAACTATTCAGACAACTTCAGTGCCAGCCTTCGACCGTAGGCCAACCTCGGCCCCACGTCGGTAACCATGCTCGCCGTCTGGGTCAGCCAGGCGACGTCGGGCCTATATAGAGCCGACATAGGACCGACTATATCGGCCTGTCTAAGCGAGTAACCAAAAACGAGCTCGGCCTGACATTGCTGACAGATCATGGGCGGAGGTCGGTGACGATTTTTTTTTTTTTTTTACCGAAGCGGTGGCTTTGTGATAGAGAACCTTGAACACGGAATTAAGACCCCAACTTCGATCCCTGACGCTCCCTGTTGCCCACCGGTTTTTCCTTGGGTTCAAGATTGCCAACTGCTTGGTGTTCGGCTCATCTGGGGTGAGATGCTTGGGAAAAGGGTCATCGATCGACCCACAAGCCGCAACTTTTCAGTTGGGGAGCCACCCGTTGGCGATACATTTCAAACATGCAGTAAGCCTAAATCGAGGCCAAAGACAATTACTTGGAAAGCATGGCTTAGTCGGTAAAATCACGGGCTTTTGAAGTCTAAACAACCTCTAAATCAGATGCGAAAATTGTAAACAACGCAGCTCGAACATGGGGCACTTAGCAGTACAAAAACCTAACGAATTCGCACATCGTATGTGGCTCGGCGACAAGATTAGTGTTGAAACGACCAATCAGAGCCGCCGCAAAAGCGTGACACTTTTGCTGACGACAACGGTGAGGCAATAAAGGCTTTTGTATTAAAAAGGAATCGCTCGCCTGCCTCATAAAGCCACGATCAACATGCTGCGTTGAAACCATCCAGACAGATTATATACATTGTTCTGCAACTTTATCGGAACCGTATTGAAAAATTCCCCCGCCTCAACTGGGGACTCATCTGTACAGAAACAACGTTCAAATCTTGCGCGTTGTTGACGCTTATGTTGAGTGCTGAGTTTGACCATGGTGCTTGTCTAGTTTGGCCGCGCATGATGAAAAATTAGAATCGTCCAGCCATGACGAGATTGAAGAAGATTGAAGATTGAAGGGCAGTGCTGGCGCCATCTAGCATAATTACATAAGCTTCCCACGCTTGCCTGGGCGCTTTAGACCCGCGACGCTTTCTTCCACCGACGCCACATGGCGCCACAGCTGTTTTTCCTCGGGAAATCTGCGTTGGCTTTTTTTTTTTCTCCTCAATCTCGTCGCAGACGGTTGTGGTTTTTCATCATGCGCGGCCAAATCAGTCAAGCACCATGGTCAAACTTACTACGCCACAAAAAAGTCAACAGTGCGCAAGCTTTGAGCATCGTTTTTGTGCAAATGAGCCCCCAGTTGATGCGGGAGAATTTTTCAATACGGCTCCGATATAGTTTCAGAATACCGCAAAACCATCATTTGCGCCGCACCTCGATTCGCGAATGATGCCATGAAATAAGCCGCTTCCCATCACTTGCACGTGTGCTGCACTTGAAAGCATAGCAACACGGCTTTGCAAACAAGGGGCAATGCTAGAAACAGCGCAGAAAGTAGCAAAATGTGTGTTCGTCTGCGCGGTACGCTCTGTTTGACGCCGCGAGAGAGGAGGAATAAAGTCAACAAGCAAGAAAAAGCACGCGAAAACATGCGAAGGCCTTCGGGCAATGAGTACAATGCCATGGAAAGGCGCAGGGGACGAGACAGGCGGAAATCTTCATAAGGTGGTATTACTTCGAGTTTATTAAGGAACTTTACAACCATTGCAGCACTATTAGCATTGCGCCTCGCCATAGCGGGCGCCGTGCAACATTTGTCAATGGTATTTGAAGAGGAAATTCTTAGGAAACATTTGTCGGGTTTAAAGAAAGAAGCAAGCATGTTGATAAGATCACCGATTGAGGCGATTGTTGATTTTCAACAGGACCTCGCCTTCATCATTGTATATTTCGAAATTAAGCACTTCTGAAGTCTAAATAAGGTTCAGGCATGCGAGTTATCATTGCTGCGCGTCGTACATGGTGACGATCTTTGTTATGCCTTGGTTCATGAAGGAATACTCATGTTCAGCAGACAGCATGGGCGTGGACACATCTTTACAGATGGGGATACGCGCCGTTCAGTGTGATAAAATCGTAGGGCAAAGCTGCATATTTGGAAGGAACTAAAAGAAGGTGCGATACTGTAGACGCAAATAAGCGAATTAAATGCCTAGTGCCGGTTGTAGCCTGATTCGAAGTTAATAGCGAAGCTATTTATACTGCCTACAGGCAGCATAATATATAGTTCATTCCTTGTCCTTTTTCTCACAACGCGTTCGGGCTGTCGACCGAGAGTTAGAGGGGTTACTGCGTCTTTATACTCCTGTTTGTGTCTATGTGTTGTGTGCGTGTGTCTATGCATACTTGCATCATATGCATGTACGCGTATGTAGCTTATCGAACTCTCCGGGCGCCGCCAAAGTGGCAAAGGTTTCATATAATATTTGTCTACGCATCATGGGTACGTGGCAGCACGGTGATATATTCTATAGGTCCTATACTACCTCATCATGCTTTCCGTCATTTCCTTTTGCCTGTAATGTGTATGGAGCGTAGGTATATATATCAGAGAACTGCTTTTATTTCATATGTAAAATGAATGTATGTTTATTTTGTTGCTGCCATATTTTTCTGCTGAAAATTGTGCTGTGACGCTCTTGCTTCTGAGGCACTGGCGTAGGAACAAGAAAGGGACAGTTCTGGTAGGCTATTCTTCACGTTTTTAATTCTAAAGCATTAGCCCAATTTAGCGAAAAGCCGGCGGCAGCGTCGTGTACGGAAATGGCCTCAAAAATGCGTCATCAAGCAGTCCTACGACGAAAGAGCTATGACGTCATAAAGTCGTGACACAGACCCACCTGAGAGCGAGCGCACCGCCCCTGTAGACGATTCTGCAGATGAAATTCGTCTACATAAGCTCAGAACTGGCGCTCTTCCATGTGGCGGAAGTTTTCTCTACATTTGTTTCAGAATTGTGATGAAGCTTTTCGGGTGGTGTCATATATTTCTCATTCCATTTGGCATCCATCTGCTAGTCAAGTTGGAGGTTAGCTCACGACAGATTCGAACCAGCGACATATGTAGCTACAACTGCATGCTTTCAAACTGAGGTTTTGAGGTTACGACTCCTAAGTTAAGCAGCACAGCCTAAGTTAAGTGTGCAAGCAAACACACATCGAATTCAATATGTGTACAGAGAGAACTTTAAAATGGAAGTCGAAAACCTCGCCCAAAACATCTCACCTGCGGCTTTGCCCTTTATTAATTTTTTTTTTCTTTTTTAGTGTCGGCATTGTCATGAAGCTGCCAAAGAATTGACAGTCCACATGCTCTTGGTAGTAGTTGATTGGCAATGCGACGAGTGAGGCAGCAAAAGTAGATTCGTGCAGTAATATTTTAAGAAATAGCGAACTTATTACATCTTTGTTTTGTTGGATGTATATATGTTTGTTTAATACTTTTTTGGCTGGATCTGCGTGTATAAAACGCAACATTCCTATTAGTTTGATGAATTAATTATAAGAACTGCTTGCGTTTCTTGCAAACACAATAAATGTGTATATATCGCTGAAAAACTATTACTGATGTTGAGGTCCATATGTGCATGTGATGTGCCAGCCTTGCAAAGCACCGTGAACTTTTGCATTTTTTAGCAAGTCCGTTATATCTGCATCTTATATTTATGAAGATTTTTTATGCCTGTAAAGTGCTGAACATGCCCATTATTATTTTGTGAGTTTTTCTGCTAAATGTAAGCATTGTAATGAACTTCACGTCAAAAAAAAAAAAAAAAAAGGAGATGGACTTAATCGAGCGGCCAAATTCACCTTTTACTGGTACTAATTGAATTAGATTGGCAGTTTGATCTGTTTAAGTCAGATTTCTTCTTTTCAGATATTTGTACATCCGTCATATAGCACATAATGTGCTGTTTGAGTTTCGGTGCCCAAATGCTATCTTATACACGGTGTTCCGTATTTATCTGTCCATGTTGTGAATGGAAAATATTTTGAAATATTTTTAAACAGTGCGCCCATATTATTTTATTTCTTTGTGAAGCCTGCGCATGGCCAAATAAAGGATATGCACAGGAAATCTGCGCGTTTTTATAATGTGCAGTGTTCGCAACGCCATAAATAATTAGAATAATGTATTGAGTTCCGTAAACGTCGTATCGTTCGGGTTCCATGATAACTATTGTAAAGTCCACAATGCCTGAGTAATATAATGCGGAGTTAAATTAAGCAATAGGTTCTCAACCAGTTGACGTCACTTTTATGCAAACTATTGCTTAATAGTAAGATTATGACTTTGCTAGCGCAGATAACAAACGTTGCTAGTTTGCAGTGCAATTAAGCTTGCATGCTGTAATCGAAGAATACGTGCAAAGCAATTAGTGTCTTAAAGCCTATCGTAATTTGCATATTTTGGTGTTCGCCTATTTTCACGATCTGTTTACGGCTGTGCTAGTATGCTACACGAGCTGCATTTGATGCCGCGTGGAAACATTTACAAGTCGAGCATTGACACAATCGGCACGTTGACAAACCGCAGGTTGCCTACTTATCACAGTACAGGGTGCACGCATCATGAAATCTTTCCCTCCAATAACAACAATAACGACAAATATTTTGACAACGAGACGACTAAACCATAGTCTTCACAAATGTAGACGGGCACCGGAACCTTTCGAATACGTGTGATGAGCTCGCGTTGGCCAGCGACACAAGATTGTTGCCTCTAGCTACATGGCCGCAACCAGCTACATTTGTTCGACTGAAACTGCCGCAAGGATGTAAGAGTGGATTAGGGATATCGAGACGAATAGAAACAATTCCAATGATGCCTAAAAAAATGTCCTTTTTATTCCACAAACTGCAAATAGAAGCCAAATTCTTTTTCTTTTTATGCAGGACGTTGTTAGCACCCATGCAAAGCCCACAGCGGTGGCTCCGCACGGTCTCCGTTGCTAGGTCGACTCGGTTGCTAGGGCCATAATGTACAAGTCGATGAAGCTCGTCGATCAAGTTAGGGTGAGGGGTGAAAACAGGGTTAGAGCGGTGTATACAATAAAGGTTTGCGCTGGAAAAACGAGGAGGGGGGGGGGGGGTGCAATTGGGTGCTCGTCTGTCCGTCTCGTTAACTTTGTTTTACCCTTGAACTGGTGGACCCGCCTCTCAACTTCGAGTGGTGAAAAACGCGCGCCATGAATTCTTCGCGATATATAACGCCCCTGAGCGTAAAGGCAGCGCACAAATCTAGAGCATCCAGCTTAGATGGTGGAACTTGGCTCCGATAACTACAATGCCGAGTGGAGGAAGACAGCTGGGAGGGCAACAAAGTCGTGTTTGGATTCTCGAGCGAGCGCTGCGGCCTTTACGGAACTACAGAACTTCGCACGTGAGTAGAGTTGTATGTCGCACGAAGTAAACATGTGGCGAGTGGAAAGATTGTTTTGTCTTTGTTCACTGACTGACCGATTTTTAGGAAGATAGAAAGCCGCCATGAATGTTAGGAGTCGAAAAGTGTTCCTACTTCGCCCACTTACATAAATTAAAAAGCTCATTCATCTTTTCTTGCCAGTCGTGCGAGTAGTTGATGTGTAATACAACTGCTCCATCGTTTCAAACCTACTCCTTTCCGATGGCTTCTCAAAATGCATCAGTCCCGAATGGAACCCGCATTTTCAATCAAACAAAGCAATGACGTTCGGTGGTCGAAATATTTGCTGCGAAGCATTATTAAGAAGTTGAAGTATCAATAAGCGGGCAAGAAAGCGTGACCCTGAATAAGTAAACTGCGTCAGAGTCTTCGCACAGCTGTGATTTCTGAGCTTATTTTGAATTTATGTATTTACCCATGCAATAAAAAATATGGAGGACGCTTATGCTTCGACTTTAGAATAGACGCAATTCATCCTTTACCACAACTTTTTCTTTCCACGAATTTTCAGTCGTAGACAGGCACAGAATACGGCAAAGAGTGAAATGTCTTTAGTTGGTTTGATTTATGGGGTAAAGGAAAGCGCGCAGTATTTGTCTCATTTTTTCGTGGACATATACACATACAATGAACGGCATAAGTTTGGAAATGTACATATGTCATAGGTCGAATCCCTATCATAAACTATAGCAACTAATTTGGCTGAAATGAAATGATGATCGAAATCAGAATCGAAACGGTATGACACCACCCTGAACGCTGAAGAAAGAACTGTTGCGTCACAGTTTTTATGTGAAATGACGCGCATATTTTTTCCAACCCGTTTTTCTCAAAACTACAGGTACGGTGATGGTGACGCTATTTCTACCGAATGATCTGTTTACGGTGTCTCGTATAATCGTACAAAATGCAAATATCTCGTAATTTGTGCATAATAGCCAAACTCGGTGAAAAAATAAACTTTATGCAGATTGCAAAATTCAGTTTATTTTCAGCTGGCTGGCACAGCTGTTGAGTAACTACTATTAATGTCTTCGAAGAGTGATCTCTGGTGAGGTTTAATGATTAAGGAGAAAGTTGGAGAAAGGGGCAAGAATGTTTCCACGCATCTGTAGCGTGCGATAAAGATATTATTTTTTTTTAAAACACCTAGTAACTTTCAAAATATAAGTTGTATTTTAGCATACATAGGTACGTGACAACTGTAGTTACAGATGTCAATTTAACGCCAAAATTACCACCCTTAAATGACTATTTATTGTCTTATGAGTCAATCTGAACAAACAAACATTTAGCTGTTATCGGTTGCAATATACCTTAGGGACGAGTTACACCAACTGCACGAAAAGTGAAGGCGAGAAAAAATTGCCTGCAAAAATCATTCCCGCGTTTACGTCGTTTATTGCCGCGCATGCTTTCTTCTTTTGGTCAGAAGAATGCGACATTACATGCGACGGAAGATCTGATGATCCGATATCTTTTCCTCTTGGTGATACCATAACGGCAGTGCTCGGTCGCCGGATACTTGTGAAATTCGCGATGCACCTAGACCGTCAATTCGCAATTTATGATGACCAGACATAAAAAATGATCATTTTTAAAAATTAGTAGCGCACATTTTGCTATACTTTTTCGTCACAAGCAGTCGAGGACGCGATATTTATAAAAAAGAATAAAGAAATTAGTTAGTAGTTCAGTTTAATTTATGGGGCTTAACGTCCCAAAACGACTCAAGCTATGAGAGACACCGTAGTCGAGGGCTTCGGAAATTTTGACCTCCTGGGGTTCTTTTACATGCACTGACATCGCACAACAATAAAGCAATTAAAATTGTGACCGAATTGGACACTTTATTTGCTGCGTCCACCTTAGCTTTCTCTCGTCTTTATCTCTCAAAGGAGTATCAGTCGCATTAAACTGAGCATGTACAGGAGGTTAATTTTTAGCGAACGTTGCTTCATTTTTGTAATGAAGTAAACCGCAATGTTTCTTCTTATAATGCACTTATTTCTGTTATTTGCCAGAGTCCTGTATCGTTATGCATGTGGGACTACATAACAGTGCAGGGTCACTCTTTTTTGTCCTTACTCTTCTCCAGCGTTACGTGGAGGAAATTGATGCTTGTAGCATTGTAGCATGCTTGTAGCTTGTAGTGGCAGCGTTCTGGTGGCACTTACATAAATATATGCAAGAAGAAGATATTGGTCGCCGAAGCATGCGACGAGCATTGCTTTAGGCATTCCTATGTGTCTGCAAATAATGGTTTGTCTGGTGCCTGCGTACTCAAGCATAGCTCGGCCCTGAAGTTTAAAATCGCCATCACTACCACGTCCCATTTTCCTCCAGTTGGCTCCCTTCTGTGTAAGCAGGAGCTACCATACTTTGCCTTATCTTGGTATCTTTATCTTCTTTTGCCTTCTACTAATATATCCATTCTGTTGTCCTAATAGACCGCCATTTACCTGCTCCCTCTCCTATATGCCCGCCCAAGTTCATATACGATTCTTAATTTGACTATAATTTAACTCACGCCTCTTTTCTCACACACCCCACCCCTTTTCTTTTCCCAGACGTTGACCCTATCAAAAGGAGTTAGCCTGGGACAAATACACATGCTACATGAGTGCTGCAACGCACGTTTTGAAGCGGTCGGCCGTGACAAAGCTGGCTTCGATAGACGCGTTCAAGACGCCCGCAAGTAGATTGGCTGTACTTTCGAAATCCTGAAAACGGGAATGGCATTACCAATGAATTCAGCTAATGGTACATTGTTGGTAGTTTATTTCAGCTGTGTGACGTTCTCTGCCGGGTCGCGAAAAGTTTTATGAGTTATAATCGAAAACATCGAAATATTGTGTCGACAAATTTTCTTACCATTACCGTAACCACAGCAGGTGCTTACGATTAAGTCTCAGGGGCTAAGAGAGGAACGTTGTGCTTGAAAGGCATTTAATTTCGGCTTCTGTCGTCAACTTCAATCGCCGCCAATGGTAGTAATTTTAAAGTAATTTTTTTTTCTTACAGCTGTTGTTGCAGGTGCAAGTAAAATCTCAAAGAGTACGCCTGGAATGTCGAAAAACGACTAAATATGCACGAGAGTAGATATATGACCTTCCATGACCACCCCGGCGATTCGGTAAACCACGCATGCTAACACTGGCAAGAACACCCAAAAGGGGGTTTTGCTTCGCCACACAAATAATGTTTATGTGGCAAAGCACCCTTTGCAGGGACGTCCGCGGCTTCTGCATTTTTCACGCTTGCATGATAATGCCATGTCCTAGGGACGTGAAAATGAGTGAGCACAGGCGCACTTCGTCAAAGCCGCAAAGATTAGATATTGCTGCATTCCAGCAAGGTTCCAAGATTTCATTGCGCACAACCACTTTTGGTATAATTGATTTGTAATCAAGCAAGATCGAAATGCAAGAGATCATAGTTTAAAAAAGAAAAGACGATGCTCAACACAGACATCAGAGAAGGAATGGAGTCTAGAGATGCGCGTCTCTCTCCCTTCCGAGATGCCTGTTTTGCATATCATAGTTTTTTTTTTCAACCCTTCACAAACTAGCCCCACAGAGTGTATTAGGAGATCACTGTTACCAAATGGCCATCTTGTCGCGCCAAGCGGTCGGTATGGTCATGTGGCACTCCAATGTCCTCCTTAACCTCTCTAACTACGCCGAAACAAACAATCAGCTGCTGAGACAGCAGATGACGAGCTAGCCGGATGTGTTTGCGCTCTTCGAGAAACTACACCAGCTAAGGACGGCCGAGTGGAACAGCGCTCAAAGGCGCCGATTACACCAACCGCTTGGAATGGCAAACCATGCCGTGTTACATTTCTTAATGCTCTCACTGTGCTTACAAGAATTGCCTGAAAGTAATTGATTAAGGGCACTGCACAGTGCTGCAGCGTGTAGTATGATAGTTTGCAAAAATGTTCAAAGCTATGGGTTTTGCTCTCCGCATGTCTATCTCTTCTACTTATTTCAATTGAAATTGGCTTGGCGCAGTCAAAACGTAGATCAGTGTGTCATCGTATTCAGATATGTGGCGCAAATAAACACAAACACAGGAGAAGATACACAGCACACGCGCACA
>JAJIZL010018602.1:60442-76670 GCA_023969395.1 Amblyomma maculatum
CTCTCACCCAAATGCGTCTAACAGTGGATTGTCTATTAGGTCCCTTAGCCGACTACAGGCAGTAGAGACGCGCAGTGGAATTTTTTTCCTATCCAGGATGTATGCGATCTCTGGAAGAATTTTAAAATTTCAATTTTCCTCATACGATTATGTACTCGCATCTCGGAAGGAATTGTCAGTCTCACATCACCTTTCCCTTTCAGCGCACAGTCATGAGCAATATGAGTTATAACAAAGCTTGAGCATTCATTTATTGATTGCTCTATAATTTTGTTTGACAAGAACAGAATATCTGATTTTTTAAATAGGTTTCCTTTGGATGCATGATATCCGTAAATAGCCATCATAGTTAATAGAGAATGTTCAAGAATGTTCGCAATTTTGTGCAAAAAGTTTGTTCTTGCTCATATTGCTCATGACTGTACCTCTTTGATGCATCTAATCTCGCATCGCATTCGTTCCAGATTTTTCTTACTTCTTTTATTGCTTTCTGCATGCCATTCTCTATTCCTTCCTACTCCCGGCTTTCTCTCTCCGATTCTCTTTCTTGCGCACAGCAGTTGATGTTGTTGTCCTCTAATTTATTGACACATTGCAAGCGAGCGAATTGGAAACACCGGTTCAATTGTCTTCCATTTCATCATTGTCTCTGTGTTCTCTCAGCTCTTGTCCAGTTCTATGACTGTGTTGCTCCTTCGTCGTCTTTGTTTAGACGCTATGCTTAATTGATCAAGGTGTGCTGCAGTTCTTGGTCGCCAGTGGAAAAAAAGTTATTAAAATGAATTTCTCCGACATTTAACCTCACTGAGTTTCCAATGATGATGATGAAGTCATAGTCATATGGATGAAAAAAAAAAAGAAAAGAAATTTACGCAGACAGCTGTTTTGCTCACGTTCAGCATTTGAAAGCAGATGCGATTCATCATTTCCAACCTAAAGTGTTTTCTTCGATTGCATAAGAGATCCCAAGCGAGATGGTTCTTGAAAAACGTGGCAGCAGAGTAAAAGTATAGCAGCTGCCAGATAAACATGGTGGCTGCAAAAATATCAATAAAAAGCAAATACTACGGGGACCCCACTGCACAAAGCACATTCAGGAACAGACCTTACGTGAGGGGGATGCAAGAATTATTTTATAACAGCTGCGGCTTTATTGCAATTACGTTTTAGGAAATTTAGAATTGTGCAAGCTTTGGCCCGAACGCACTCAAGCCGCATCATCTACAAAAAAAATTGATGAGAAGTAAAAGCGAAGATATTTATACCCAGACATTTAACGCACATTAACTCTACATATTTACTGATCATCGTCTTGTAATCACGTTACCCTTTAGTCTGAGCTAGCCAAGTAAGCATTTTGAAAATTTAAAGACATGCGAAATTTAGAACATTAACTGAATTAGAACATTTACCAAGCCAGGTTGAAGGTTCATTGCATCAGAGAAACTTAATACGTCGTTGTCAATCGCGCAATCACCAGCATGGAGTCGAACTTTTCAGGTAACATTCAAAACAATACCATCGATTTAGGGAAGAAAAGGAAAGAGCTCAAAGCTAACCCTTGTGGTACACCAGAGAGAGGATACACTTACACAATGAGAGCGTAAAACATTAAAACATACCTAATGTTGCCATGAAGATGCGAACCGCAGTTGGAATAGATTATGCTTCTTATCTTTTAATACAGTACTCAAGCCGACGCCTGTTTATTAGGCGGATGCAGACGATAATAATTCAAGTTTGTACAGAATGATACAGCTTTGTTTGAAGTTACCTCAACTCCGAATGGCGCCGTCACCTGGAGACGCGAAATTATGTTTAGAGCTCCCCCTCCCCCCCTCACTTCTTTGCAGCCTGTGCATTTACGCTCTTCCTGCTTCTAGCTGTTCTGTTTCTACGCCGGGTGCGCCAAACACCGACGAACTCCGGGGAATGAGTGGGACCTCGGTCGTCTTTAACGCTCCCAGCTCTAGCCGAGCGATGTTGGGTTGTGCCCTCCTCCTTCGCGAAGCTTCGTCAGAGTCGCGCTTTACTTGGAGGACGTTAGGTGCTTGGACACTGTGTCCTACGGGAAGTCTTGTCCCAATGGAGTTCGGGAATAGTGCTAACTTCCGCGCGGCGACCAAAGGAAAGCAACCGACGCTGTCTTTGGATCTTTGCTCGCCTCCGGTCATGGATCGAAGAAGCACCAGGCGTGCTAAACACGCTGTCACCCTTTCTTATCTCGCCACCTATAATGAAACAATCGGATATTGCGTACTCTGCTGTTTCTTCTTTCTGTTACCACTTTTTAGAACTAGCACGAATGGCCTCTCCATGCTGAACTTAGCACTTTTTTTTATTCCCTTCAAAATCACTGGTGGTGTACCTTTACGATAGCCGACTTTTCTTCTCAAAAATGTTTGCTCGTAAGAAGTTATATTACCTAGTTTCTAAGTTTTTTGTATTTCGTTTAAATCTTTTCTGAGGGACGAATTCCGCGAAATTTCCGCTTCGAAAATTGTTTTCTTCGGCGTCGTCCACATCTTGGGGAGCCCGCGCCAGGCGTCGTACGCGCGCGCGCATGCGCACGTGTGCGCGCTTCTGGAAGCTGAAAACAAGAAAATGAGCACAAAAGAACTTTGCTGAGCGCCATTCTGCACCTTTCGGCCTGACACACCTCACCCGTGCATAAAGCTGCGTAGCACCGTCGCGGAAGCTTGTGCTTTGCTTATCCCCTTTGAATATTGAAAGACGAGCGCTGGTTCATAAACACGCGTACTCGGTTATGGAGGCACGTGCCTTGACGCTCTCCTTAATGGAAAAACGCAAACGTGCGGTGTGGCATTAGGCGAACTCCGCGAGACAAGCAAGAAGACGCGTGCAGTGCCTCCTCCCCCGCATCTTCATCCAACTCTCCGGCTCCGGGCCAGCATGCCAACGCAATCAGCCTGCGCCGCCACCACCCTTCGTCTCTGTCCCCCCCACGGCTTGTGCTCTCGCTGGTCGAGTTCGCTAGAAGCCCGCTCTTCGAAGAGCCCGAGGGGGAGGTGGCTGCGAGCGCGCTGCAAATGCGATTTGCGCCCCCCGAGGTTTCTAGCCGGAGCCGTAGCCCGTGCCGCAGATAGAGACGGAGCCAGAGAGCGCGCGGTCGCACCGGTTCCTGCGCCGCTGCTGCTGCCGCTGCAAAAGTGCGGAGGATGGAGATGGGCGAGCGGTCGGGAGGATGAAGTGAGGGCGGGAGTGGCCAGGGGAAGGAAGTGTTTTATCTTAGCTGCGACTACTACCTCCCCTCCCTCCAACCATTTCCTTCCCTCCCCCTGTTGCAGCCACTCTCTTGCGAAGCGTGACTCACGAACCCTCTTTCAATTACCGCTTCGTTAGAGCGCGCAAATTGAGATCGCGCTCGCGTTCGCTTAGATGGGTCTCCCCTCCACGGCTCCTCATTGGTCGGTGCCGCTCTGAGGGCGGGCTCAGAGGGGGCGGGGCTTGAGCGATCGAGTTCATTCCGCCCTCTCGTTCCAAGCCGTTCTACTCTCCTTCTCCAACGCTTCCACCTCGATCTCTCCTCCTGCCACGGAGTTCGATCGATGCTTTAACTGGAGACAGCTGAGACGGGAGTGTTTCCCTTTGGCCGGAGGCAGGAACTCGGCTTCCCCACGAGCCGAGCTCTCGTGCGACGTCGGGAAGGCTTTCATCTCTGTGCGCCGCTGTTTCTGTCTCCGGTGGTGGTGCTGCTGCTGCTGTTCTTGTTCTACTCTGTATGCCCGGCTGTTCGCGCCGTGTTTCTTTCTGCCGACATGTGTCGGCACTGTGGCGTCTGTGGATGCGGCGTCTGCGGATGCAGCTTCCACGGGGCACCGATAAACAATGCAGTCCGCAGCCGCCCCTGTCGGCCTGGGCCTGTGTATCTAGCTGACGTTGTTGCGTAGCCTAACACGCGCGTCGGCGATTTCCGGAGAATTGTAAATCGCGCTCTTCCCGCGAAAGGAAGCCGCGTGATCTCTGGAGCCGGATGCAGATCGCTTGCTTCAAGACTCTCTCCCCACCTCCTCCCCTATCCGCTTCACCTCCGGACACCTCCCCTTCTACCTGTTTATCTCTTCTTTCCACATGCCGATGTGTTTTGAGAGTCTACAGAATCAACACTCAGCAAAGTTGTCTCTCAAGAAATGCTGGCGAAGTAAATGCGGTGGCTTTAAATCCCTATAGGTTGGCTGGCCCCCGGGCTTTTGTTTCTTCACCAACGATTCTTGAAGAGGTCCGGTGCTGCACTGTATATGCGAAAATACTTCGCACCACTGAATTTATTTTTTCACAGGAGCCTAGCTCAGTTCCGCCTACTATTGAACACAACGTCTTTGTGTTACATTAACACATTGGAGAGCTGGAAACCGTGACCATCTTTATAAGTATCTACTAGTTTAATTGCTTTCTAACTATTTCTTTGTTGACGCTTTAATATAATTGTATTGTTATTTCGTCGCATTCTACCATTGTACTCGCATTGAGGAGCACTTTATCAAAAACGTTTCCAGATTATGTGTACCTGATAACTTCTTGTTCAATAAAAATTCGACATTTTTTTATTTTGTCATTTTCTCTTACCACACCCCAAGTGATCAAGCTGTATTGCTAGTGTAGTAAACCATTTGAGGTATGATATGAACATTTTCACGCGATGTGGCCATGAACAGAATTTCGTTGAAGCTGGCTTTGCCTATGTAAGATACCTAATGGGGCAAAGCCAACTTGTCAGTGCCGAGTGATCTGAAAGGTGCTTTGCTTTGTCTATTTTTTGTTTACTAGGGTCGATCGCTGCAGAGGAAAGCACTGGATGAGAATAACACGTGCATATTTTCGGGCAAGGAAGGATGTATAAGGTACAGTATAGTGCAGTAAATATTTCCCGCTTTTCGTCTGCTGTCCAACGCAATGATACTGACAAGTTCGTCTTTCGATCGGGCGTTATTAGGCTTCGAAGAATATTACTAGCTTTCAGGAAAAGCATATACGCGTAGTTGAGACCTCGAAATTAAGAAACTGTATTAGAAGGACTGTGCGAGTGGTAAGAACGCGAATATTTAGAAAAATAATTATAATAAAATACGATTTGCTTTGACTTTAGTTTTCATCAGGTAAAGTCTAAAAGAAGAACTAAGTTCGCTGACCGTGCAATTAGAAATTTTCATTTTCTGTGTTTCACTTCATTCTTGCGCCCCGGGGAAATTTCTGAAATATCAAGCTAAACCCGATTTCTATTCGCAGATGCCCCTTCCTTCAAAAGCTGTTAAGAGCAAGGTACAGCGAAGAAAGTAAAGGATAACTTATTATCCTATTACATTTTTACTTTACTATTAGACCCAAAGCCCTACTTGGCTATGTTTGCAAAAATGTGCGCGCCAAACGTGAAAGCAAGACATGGAGGCAAAATGTGAAAGCAAAATGAAACGTGTGATATGACACATTAAGAGGAGTCTGGTAGTCATGAATGTGTATGTAGTGACAAGTGGTATATAAACGTTATGTCATGGCTAGTCATGCCATGTGAGTCATTAGAGTTTAGTCATGGGTCGTAGCCAATTGTCAGGATTCAGTCAAATCGGAGACCCAATATGCATGACTATGGAGTTCATGACTTGTTTAAGTCAATCAAAATCATGACTAGTGTCCTCAAAAGTGCTGATTCATGACGCTCTAGGAGCTACTAACGAATAGCCGCTGCACATACTTTCACATTTCTCCCATGCAGACCTCTGAAATGCTTTCAAAGTTTGTTCTTTTTTTTTATTTAAACTTCTGTCACAGTAAATTGGAACAGTGACTTAGTGTGAAAACACTCCCAAGAGTACCGTTTAGAAGCAATAGGCCTGACACAGATGCAGTCCGAAAGTCCCTCTGGTACTTTAAGAGCATCGCAAACGCTAACGAAGTCTTTACATTAAGATTGTGAGAGAGAAAAAATGTGGAGGAGGGAAGGCAGATTCTCCAAAGCTGTCCTGCGCTCAAAATCACCTCGTCGATGATGAGTTGATATTTCCTTACTGCACAAACAAAGGCATCCATGCATATCACAGATATGATCGCGCTGAACATCGGTGCGGTAAAAAAAAAAAAAAAAAAAAAAAAAAAAGATCATGATTTGGGCAAACAGTTTTTCTGTGGGACCTGGTAGTTCTATATTGTTTAATAAAATTGTAAGAAAACGATACAGCGTTCAAGCAACACATACAAAGAAGCAGTTATTGCCAGTTGCGTTTTCTACAAAATTTACCCCAAAGAGACCGAAGTATAACAGTTTTTTTGTTGCAGTTGTTGAATAATATGATTTGTCCCTGAACCTGAAATCGAAGTATAGCATCTAATTTTTACCGCCATTATTTTGAAGAAACAAAAAAACTAACAGAAAATCAAGACACTTATTGAAGCCCAAGACAAAAAAAAAAAAAAAAGCGATTAACTCTGCTTTCACGGTGTTCTATCAGGGAGTTTAAAAATCCAAAGTTTCGAACTCAGCGAATACGGTTGTTGTGCTGCCGCCCGTCTCGCTAAAGGTTTGGTTTGGTTTGTGGGGTTTAACGTCCCAATAAGACTCAGGCTATGAGGGTTGCCACAGTCGAGGACTCTAGTAATTTCGACCACATGTTTTTTTTTGTTTTTTTTTTAACATGCACTGACATTGCACAGCACACGGGTGTCTTGCTTTTCGCCGCCATCGAAAAGCAGCCGCCGAGGCCAGGATTCAATCCTGCATCCTTGGGCACAGTAGTCGAGCGCCGTAACCACTAGGCCACCCCGGCGGATAATGCGTTCAGAAAAGTCTACGACGTACAGACTCTGTGGCAACCTGGTCCTGGACCACCGCAATAATCACAGCGGGCACGCTGCTATAAGTGCCTAGAGCTGATCATGTGATGACACATGACCGTACATGACTGAATGTTGGGGACCTTCGCTCTGGAATTGGACGGAGGGTTCCCTAAGCAAGATTTGTCCCGGCACTGGACAGAGCTGTGTAGGGAATCATAATCGTTCAGACTTCGACGACTTTTAACTGCACGAGCTGCCACCTTCGCCACCGATTGCTTTCTAATGGCTCTGGGCATCACTAGTTTTTAGCTCCCGGCAACAGACAGCAACAGACAGATGCGGCAGCAGACAGCAGTCGACCAGCATGTCGACTAACTGACTGAATCATTTTCGCGCATGGAAGTAACACTGTATGCTACAATGTACGCCGCTTTGAGGGTTACGGAGGAAGGGAGGGGAGGGGGGGTAGATTTTTATGCGTAGCATCGCAGTGTCTCGGCGTGTTGTGTCCACGTACGTCTCCTTGGCGTACCTTGAAGACAACAGGAGTTCAACCGCGGTATAAGCCCACGCCATTCCGAGGCGATTTACGATAGAGGGCGTCAGAATTTTGGCTTAGGCACGTTTCTGCGTTACAAAGTTGATCTGTGTCCACAGCCCTCGGCTAAGAGAAAAACGGTGTTCCCTGTAGAAAGCAGCACCTAATTTTAATAATTAAATAAAAGAAGGCGCGTTGTTCTGGGCGCAATGGAGCCAGGACTGTGAATAAATACGTGAATATCACATCCATCTATTCCTGACCTCACTACCACTAAGGCTTGAATCAGATGAATAATAAAAATGCGATGAAATAAAAAGAAATAATACTTCGGTTGCATTGGCAAAGCGCGTAGTCGCATGAATTAACTCCCTACTAACTTCCGGTGAGAAGAAGGAAATGAGGTACTGGTTACGGTATACTTTCAAACGAATCTAAGAGCAGCCTAAAAGAAGAAAACATAAGACGATTTTTGTAGTTACGTTCATCACATTTGGAAATTAGTTGCATCATGAATTTAGATGTATTTGCATGGAGCAAAAGGAAACTTAAGCTCGGTAGCATCAAATGTGGGATCCGAACACACGACCTTCACGTTACGCCTAGTTACGACGGCGGCTGTCTCACCTTCAACTTCTTTGTGTGCCTGTGTTGCGTGCTTCCAAACGCTGCTAATGTTAATATGTAGTATATTACACCTGAGTTTGTAACATTGAAATTTCTCACGAATAAAGCGCCTTGTGCTGAAGGTTAATCTCTGCTGCACGCATACTTTGCTTGTATACAGACATTGTCTCTGTTAGACAATAGAACGATTAGACTGAAACTAAGATTCGCGTATATAGGACAACAAAGTGGACTAGTGGGTTATGGTGCTTAGGTCTAGTACCTGCTTTTTTTTTTTTTTTTTTGTCTCTGAAGCATCTTTACATAACAAGCGAACAAGCAGTCGCCTCCAAGCATATACCAACACGCATATGAGTGACGTCGCACGTTTCGTGGTGACGTCACTCCTCAAACCTAGAACTGTAAAGGATTATTTATTTTTGTCAAAACAACGTATTAAGTACACGCAATTGAAAAATACAACTTTGTGAATGAACTTTTATTCGCGGAAATCATTTATCTATCCTCTTCTGTGCGCTGAAGAAAACGTAAGAATTCCTTCGTCTTTCCAAAGACTGGACTGCGAGAAAAAATATATATCGATGATATGATGCAAACTAGCAAGAGGAGGTATGATAGCCTTGAAGTTACGTAGATGATGAAAAATGTGATCTTTAGTACATCGAGTTAAGCGCACGGGCCAGTTTGTCTCTATTGTTCATGTTTTCAGATGCGGAGTGACTTTCTCCTTACGAATATAACGAGATACGTTACGTGGCGCTTAAGAGTATAAAGTGGAACCTCTCGTGAAGCTCATGATAACATAATCTACTTTGAGCGCTCCGTTTCATTCAAGAAATGTTATGCGCTCAACTCGGCGTTGACGTCATGTAAGACTAGCCCCAGAAAAGCTAGTTCCGAATCTTCCGGTCGTCCAATAGGATCGAAGATTGCGACAGTTTTGTTAAAAAAAATTTTTATCACAAATTGTGCCTGATCGCATTTTATGCTTTCTTTCAGGATAGAGAAAGGAAGTACTTTAATAAAGTAAAAAAGGAACCACTCAAGGATGCAAGTGTGTATTGTTTGCACATGTGGAGCACAATTCGAGAAGAGAGGAGAAAAAAATCAAGAGGGCCGTAACCCTGTAGTTATCAGGCTAAAACACCCGTCGTGCCGATGCCCGAATGAAGCGTCGGCATGAAGTTGCTAGACATTCCATGCCTTGCCGAAAGCAAAGCTCTCCAAATGGTCAGCAGTATACAGGACGTTCTATGGTAGTCGCACACACAGACACACAAAAAATACGATCATTCGAGCGACGTCAGCACTAACGCGAAGCTTCCTTGTTTACGTTTGTGGAAAGCCGTTGTGATTCTTCACCACACGTTCAATGTGGTGAGAAGAGAGACGCGGAAATCTACAAAAAAATCTAGAGTGGGAATCAATTAATACAAGCGCGATTAAGAGTGAAAAATCTCCAGAGAAAAGAGATAGGCTGTAGAAGCAGAGGAGTTACTCCGATTTCAATTAGCGAGAAAAGCCCCTCCTCACATATACTTCTTCTTTCCTTTTCTTTTTTTTGTTTTAAGTGATAATTGGCGAATGCGAGCGTATGAGTAGCCATGGCTAAAAGTGCCTGTAGCATATATGGCTGTAACTATGGGTGCTATAAGGCACCCATGGTTACAGCCGCTGTTGGACGAAAAATGCGTAGAGAGATTAGACGCGCCGACAACGACAGCTTTCTTAAGCAGCGATATATAATTCACCAAGCGAATGCCGGGAATTGTTAACATTATAGTTTGTATTTTGTTTGCTCGAAGATGATATGAAAATAACTGCGCCACTGTTCACGATATTTTTCGTATTAAACATCACTGATTAAAGCAAAGAAATAGAAAAATGAAATTCTTGCTCTTACAAAAAGCTACACAATATTACTTCAAGTTTCTGAACTCAATATAGAAACAGTGCTTCGCACAATGCCCAAAGGTCATTTTTTTAACGTATACTTTTTCCGTGATAACATTTATGCGAGGAAGTGATTGGTGTTAGACGCAACTTAAAGTAAGGAAAGTATTTCCTCGGGTATACTGTGGCCCCCGCCCCTCCCCCTTTCCCCAAAATAATAAGCAGAAAAACTCATGCATCTATAGGTGGAATCTTGCTTTCGGAAAAAAGCAAGCCAAAACAGGAAGCTTGCATTTCACGGCATTACCAGCTCGAATGAACGGTCGTAAAGCCAGTTGTTCATCTAGGTAACTTTTGAAATTAACAACAATACACTAACAAGCTAACACGAGATATCCACCGCTGTACTTAAGCTGGCGCGAAATAGCACGCTCCTTGCGGGGGTCATGTGTTCCAATGGGACTGAATACATGCAGTTGTCAATCCTACGATCATATTTCAATGAAATTGTCTTCTACCCAAACTATCACGCCAATAATTTCCCACTTCAGTGAATAGCCGCAGATAAAATAAATAAAATTTGGCATTAACCCATGCTTTTCTTCATCCAAACATTTTTAACTTAATCGAATAAATGTCGACAAAAATCTGCCTGGTCAGGCGTAGAGGTGAAAAATATTTGCATTGACTGACCAAGAAATCCAGATTTCTTGCAGCGGTTGCTGCCAGGTCCACATCGTCAAGATGTGCAAGTTCACAGACCGACACAAGGACCATTACCGTGACGACAAGAATGAATGTATTGTAAAACTTTCGCTTGCTTAGCACGCACAAAAATTCACAACAGATTGTATGAGACAACGAGGACAACGCGCCTATCATTACGTCGCGAACTTCGCCTTTAAAATGCCACTTACTCATCTTGTCTACCTCATTGTGATGATGGAATCTGTATGGCTTCCGAAACGTCTTTCTTCTTCGTTGGCTTGGTCAGTGACTAAACTTTTTTCCGCTTCCTCCGTGCGTAGTGCGCCATAACAAGTCCTTCACCTTCACCTCGTTTTCTGCTTTGAGGAGACCCCTGATTTCAGGGTTACCGATTCGAGGCTGAACTTTTCGCATCCAGTCCCCGCGTTCACAGGGTCTTCACCTGCCTACAGTCGTGTAATTAAATTCATATCTGGGTTTTCCAAGTCTGCGATTTGCATCATTTGACAAACATTACTAACTTAGTCATTTATCTCTATAGTCGAAACCATTATATATCTCATTATGATAAAATATGTAGTTGTAGTCAGCGCCATCGTACAAAAACAAACTCCTCTTCACTTTTCGCCATCTCTACGGCTCTTTGAGTGGGCACTGCGAACTGGGACAGCTGGAATAAGTTCATCTTAGGAAAAACCAGCGCAGAAAAGAACCAAGAACAACCGAGAATAAAGGATAAACGCAGCGCTGTGTTTGTCAGTTATTGTTGTTTATCCTGGTTGTTCCGGCTGGATTTCCCTAAAATGATCTCTCAAGTGGGGATAGCCGGAGAAGGCGCAGGAGAACATAGCCGGAGAAGGTGCGAGAGGAAATGAAAAGTGGTTATAGGAAAGGAAAGGCGCAGTTACTGTCTCTCTCTAGGCAGACACTCGAACGCGCCGTAGGAGAAGGGAAGAAGGTAGGATTGAAAGAAGAAATAGATGCCGTAGTGAAGGGCGCCGGAATACTTGGGGGAGGAGGGACCACCTGGTGTTCTTTAACGAGCAAGCATCTGAGCTTACGGACGCCTTTTTGCGGTTTTCCGCCATCAAAAGCGGTTGGGTTTGAAACCGGGTACTCCAACTTATAGCCGGGTGCCCTGAACACTGAGCTAGCGTCGGCAGAGAAAGCAAAGTAAACGAACAGAGTGCGCCCAGCGGAAAAACGTCGCAACGGGGAGGAGCTTTGGAGGGAGCGGGCGTCATCATCAGACCACCCGCCGTGTGACTAAGTTGCGACAGCGCTCAAGTGACAGCATTCTTAAATGGCTCTACGAAGGCTCGCGCGGCCACTGGGGTGTTACACTCATACACCAAATGCAATACAAGCAGAACAACTTTATTACATGTATAAACAATGCTCGAAAACATCATATCCGCGGTGCTATGTCTTCGCATTCATACACGTAAGTAGTATTAGGCGTTATAAAGGGGGGCTTAGCGCGAGACGAGGACAAGAGAGGGACAAGGGACGAGCGCTCGTCCCATGTCCCTCTCTTGTTCTCATCTGTCTCGCGCTAAGCATCCACTGTAAATCATGACCTACCAACTGGCCCAGAACTTCAAGTTGCTCAAGTATTAAGTGCCTCGGCCATTTTTAGAGCGCAAACTATTTCTCCCATGCCAAACCTCAAAGTCATCTTGCTCCAAACATTTGGTCTTGAAATCTCACGTTGTGCAGTAAACATCGTCGTCTTCATTCTCCAAGGTAGCCGGCTCAAGCTAGGTACTGCGCATGCGCCAGTATCATCTGCCGCTCGCCACAGCTGCGGCACAAAAACATATTCGGGGCCGGGCTCTGAACCCGCGCAGAAATGAACAAACTTCCCTGGCCCAGACACGAGAACAATATGCTATCGACACAGTCGATCAAGCCCTGTGTAAAACTGCAACACACTGACGCTCTACACCGAATATCACTGTCTCTGTCAACATCTAACTGAAATACATTCTCGCGCTGTGCAATGAACATCGTCGTCTTCATGAAGTTTCATCTGCGCCGCTCATTCATTGAATCTAGGTAAATGTATACGCCATACACCTACCCCATCTTGGTGGTGCGGCCGAGGTCCGCGAGCGTAGTGTCGGGCGAATCCACCAGGCGGCGTGACAAAAAGGAGCACTAGCAACTACAGCAGCTACGGCTGATCGCTTATGCTCGTGAAACGTGGTTAAAGGACAGTTGAACCTCTACCATTTTTTATCTTAGCAGCGACTGTCTGTCGAGCTGAAGCTCTAGCATCCCGTAATTCTTAGCGGCTATCAGCCCAAGCTCACCACGTCCAGTTGGCAGCTGCTACGAACACCGCTTGCTGAATGCTTTCCTCAGTTGCCTATCTCTCGCTGAATGCTTGAGAGTGTCACCGGGATTTCAATCATATAGTCTTGATAATCATGGATCAAGTTTATTAAACCTTCTGCAGGTACACTGTGATTGCCTCTCCTGCTACATCGCTGTCATGTCAGCGAAAAACCGAGAAATCTCCCTCCTTATGAGCGACTCGAGGCTGCCCAGAATAAAATATAAAATGTAATATACTTAACAAGAAACTTTTCTTATTTGATGAGTTGTACAGAAGCGTAACCACAATGCAGAATTTAGGCAGCTCGTAGTTATACGTTAGTTATACACTAGCTTACACGTACGTGCTGATTCTATCCTTTCGTCGCTACTTTATGTTGATCACTACTCTAATTTGCTGTGGCAACAAGGCTCTGTCTTAGCCTACATAGTCCAGCACCGTACTCTGAAAAGAGTAGGGAGAGAATTGACCTACATTGCTCGTCTCCATGTTGAAAAAGCACAGAAACATTATTGCATTTTTTTTTTTTCGGAATTTCTTCCTCTTCACGCTAATCAAACGCTCGAGTAAATTTTCGATTATTTTTTTTTCGATTTTTGAAAAATGAAGAGAGAGGGTGAAAAGCTTGCACGCAGGCACGCACGCCCTCACTCGCAACTCTTCAGCCCCTTCTCCAAAACGCACGGTCCCCTTTGATAGGTCACTGCCCATGCTACATGACTGGCAAGCGTTTTATAGTCGCGTAACCGTATATAGGCATTCATTAGAGTGTCTGTTAAAAATGTCAATAAAATCAAATGTACACATGGGCTAGACTCTTCAGCACTGATTACGTGATGAAGCATGGAAGATTGTCAAGAGTTTCTGCTTCTGGCTTGTTTGCAAGAAGAGTTAGTTCTGGCAAAGCCGGGACGCAATAATGGGCACTTATACTGAACCATCTGGGCGCCTCCTGAGCACTCGCGGTGGCAGGTACGCATCCCCACCTGGCCACTGCGCATGAGTGCAGAAACCAGGATGATGGCGAAGAACTCCGCTGCTACGTCTCCGCTTCACCAAAGTTCTCTAATATGATTCAACTACATGACTTTTGCTGCCATTCAGAAATTGACCACAGATCGCGCGTAGCATTTCTTCTAAAATGTGCAGCATATTTGTAGCCAGGCTTTAGATTGTTCTCAGGTCTCGTGCACTTTGCAATACCTTTTTTTAGACGCGTAAAGCACTAACACCTTTATTCCTGCTGCAGTCTTCTTGAGATTGTGTAGAATCCCATAGACGCAGAGTACGGAAACCTTAGGCTTTGCGAATATCCGTCAGTGTTGAGACTGTGGGTTTACATGACACTGTAATGGCGTTTTACCTTGCTCAGCTTCAATTCGTGCTATTCGTGCGATTCGTGCGAGCCTCTATTGGCTGGTGGGTTCGGTCGGATTCTAGTTGCCGTCATTCTGTATGAAACATAACAGCACATAGCCAAGCTGAGGTAAAGCGCTTATGCCTCAGGCGTGGGATCGACATGAGGCGTGCGGAGGCTGAGTTTCTTCAATGCATATTTGACGTCACGCTTCCGATAACAAGTCGAGTAGCGAGATCACGCTCTGTGTGACCAGCATGTGTATTCCATGCCTACCTGAAAGCCGCCAAATATATCGTACATTGTATTTTGGACAAGAGCAACTTTTTGGACAAAAAATATCATCATGCTGAGCAACTCTGTGAGGGCTGACCTGCCGAAGCTGCACCGCAGCCGGTGAAAAAGTCGGCAGATTACTCGACGCACGTGAACGTTACACTAGGGTTACACTGGGGTTAGGAAGAAAAAAAAATGCAAAAAAAGTTTGGATAGAATTTTGAATATAATTTTAGTGTCATGCAAAATGAGAATTGAACAGGTGTTTTGCTCTTCTTTTTCCCAGCTTTGTGTAGTTGCCTGAAATAAGACACACATTTGTCACTCATTAAATCTTAGCCAGCCTTGCTAAGAACAAAGCTAGCGGAATTGATAGCATTCCAGCTGAGTTGCTTCAAAACCTCAACCATGACGCTGTTAACATTCTGCATACATTATGTCAGAAGATTTGGACAACCCTGCAGTGGCCACAGGATTGGAGGAGGTCAGTTTACATCCCCATTCCAAAGAAAGGCAGTGCCAAAGATTGTTCCAACTACCGCACGATCGCGCTTATTTCGCATGCTAGCAAGGTGATGTTGAAAATCCTCCAAGGTAGGCTGCAGCAGTATGTGGATCGGGAGCTTCCGGACGTGCAAGCTGGGTTTCGTAAGGGCAGAGGAACTAGAGACCAAGTTGCCAACCTTCGCTGGATCATGGAAAAAGCAAGAGAGTTCCAGAAACCCATCTACTTCTGCTTTATTGATTATGCGAAAGCGTTTGACTGCGTAGATCACAGCAGATTGTGGCAAGCTCTCTAAGAGATGGGAGTTCCAATTCACCTCATCTGTCTCCTCAGGAACCTTTATGAAGGGCAAGAGGCCACAGTCAGAACTGGGCATGGTCTTACTGATTGGTTTTCGATTGAGAAAGGAGTGAGGCAAGGCTGCATACTGTCGCCCTGCCTATTTAACCTATATGCAGAGTGCATCATGAGGAAGGCCGGTCTGGACGAGCCTTCAGCTGGAGTGAAGATTGCTGGAAAACGTATCAACAACTTTAGATATGCGGATGATACCACTTTAATTGCAGAAAGTGAAGCGGAACTCAAGAGACTTTTGATGCGCGTACAAGAAGAGAGTGAGAAGTTTGGGCTTAAACTGAACATTAAAAAGACAAAGATCATGGCGTCTTGCCCTATCAAGTCCTGGAGCATCAAGGGACAAGAAGTGGAAGCTGTGACAGATTTTCTCTTCTTGGGCTCCAAGATTACCTCGGAAGGAGACTGCAGCCATGAAATTAGGAGACGCCTGCTTCTAGGAAAGAGAGCAATGGTTAGCCTTGACCGCTTAGTAAAAAGCAGAGACATTAGTCTGCCAACCAAGATCCGTATAACTCGTGCTATGGTCTTTCCAGTTGTGATGTATGGATGCGAGAGTTGGACTGTGAAAAAGGCTGACCGCCGAAGAATTGACGCGTTTGAATTGTGGTGCTGGCGAAGACTCTTGAGAGTTCCTTGGACTGCCAGAAGATCAAATCAGTCAATATTGTCTGCCATAAACCCTGACTGCTCATTGGAGGGTCAAATTCTAAAGTTAAAGCTCAGCTACTTTGGTCATCTGATGAGAAGAGAGGAGTCGCTGGAGAAAGATTTGATGTTGGGAAAGGTTGAGGGTCGCCGGAGAAGGGGTAGGCAGCGAACGCGATGGTTAGATGGCAT